>OX638065.1:4364798-4549230 GCA_951804385.1 Trifolium dubium | reverse complement strand
AAAAATCAAGCCTAATCATGCATTTAAGGTTCGGTTCTTCAATAAACAGCAGCAAGACAGTGTAAAAACATGTCAAGAACGAAAAAAGAAACTAGATCTACATGCTTATGCAAGTACGAGAAGAAAAAAAAAAGGTTTGATGTTGTACCTTCCCTTGCAGTGATACTCGTCGTAATTCCTCTTTGTCTCCTTCTTCCTTGCTCTCGGTCTCTGTTCTTTTCGGTTCTGTTTCTGCTTCTGTATCTGTTCGATTTCTGTTCTTTTGTTTCGGTTTGATTTTTTTGTCTCTGTTTTGATTCTGTTTGTTTTTTTTGTACTGTTAGGTTTTTTAGTTCTCTCCAAAATCGCCTCTGTTCTGGTTTGTTTTCTGTTTCTGTTTGATTTCGGTTTGAAGGTTTCTGTTTTGGTGATTAAAGGTTGAAGATGGAAGTGGTTAGGGCTGGATTAATTTTGTTTTTGTTTGTGAGTGTTTTTTCTTTTCAGTTTTGATTTCCAATCCGCCTCCCTCTATGTGATTTTTGTTCTGTTAAATAGGCTGGAGTTAGGGTTGTAATGTTAGAAGAAGAAAGTTGCAGAAAAAAGCTTTGTTGAATCCGATTTTAGGTTTGAAATTTTGTATCAAAATGGGAAAGAGGACAAAGGAAGGTCACTGTTGTGATTACTGGCTTTTTCAGAAGCGGTTGTGAAGCATTGGATTCCATTTTTTTAATTTTTTGGGTGTTTTTCTGTTTTTGTTTATGTATTCTTCCCTTTGTTTTTTTTTTAACCGAAAATAAAAAGAAGTAGAAGAAGAAAAAAGAAAAATAATAAAACTGATTTTTCTTAATAATAATAGTTAGTGATAATAATAAGAGATAAAAATAACAATGATAAAGATAATAATAATAATGATGACCAGAAAAAAAAAATTGAAGAAAAAAAAGGACTATTAAAAACTGTTTTTTTATGATTATATTTATTTTTAAGTAAAAAAGAGTAAGAGCCCATAAAAAAAATAAGAATAAAGGGATTTGGAATAATAGTAATAATAAATAAGGAAGTAATAAAATAAATAAAGTAAAACTTTTTTGAAAGGGATTTTTTTAATAACGATAATAAGAATAACAATGATAATAGTAATAATAATGGTTAAAAATAAAACGATGATAAATGAGCGGACATGAAAGTACCACGACACAAAAAGTGATTAAAACGAACATAAACAATACGACGGATGTGATGATATATTTTATAACGAAAAAAGAATAATGGATTTTAGGTCCAAAATTGGGGTACAACAACAACCAAGATGATTCGAATAAAACAAACATAAAAGATAGAATTGTTTAAGTGGTACTAAAAATTACAGAGCCTCAGCAACATTGCGATATAAAGCTTCTAAGGAAATCTTTTCTGCTCTAAGTATTCGTTTGTTGTCTTCGAGAGCTTCGATCTCTGTTGCCACCACTTCAGGCATCATTTATGGCTCGAACTCCTTCTCTACCCTTGGCATCAATCTCTGCTTGAACGGAAAGGAGCATTTCAGCTTCAATGTTGGCTTGAGTCTGTCTCTCATCAGCTACCTTTTGTCTATATTCAGCGATCTGGCGTTCGAGGTCCACAATGATAGCTTCCCAAGTCTAGGTGTATGAGATGCAGTGGCTTGTGCTCGAATTTCAGAGACTTCTTGGTCCAAACTTGCAGCCGTGGCGACTAAGTCATCATAAGCAGCCATCTGGACATTCAGTTTAGCCTCATTTTCCCTTTCTTTCTGCACAACTTTGGCATACTGATCGATCAGGCTTTCTAATTGCATAACTTGACACAAAGTAAAAGTGTCAGTTGAAGAATTATGCAATTTCCTCAAAAAGGCTAAGTACTCAAAAGCCTTCGAGGGATTAGTTTCGAGTGCATCAAAAGCATTCTGCATGCCAAAGTCTGTCTTGAGCCTATTGAGCAGAGAGTCTTGTCTGACAGTGGCATTGATGGCAGCAGTGGAAGGTTGAGATGTGCCATCAGTTTTCTCACTCGAGCTCTGAGATCGAGTTTTCGATTGAAGAAGAAGATGTAAGGCAGCTGCAGGGTCTGTCTCATGAATTTTTACAAAAGCTTCTTCTGGGACCCCAATGCTTGCAGACAACCTCGAAGTAGAAGATTTTGATAGTAGCTCAGGCCTCCCAGCCTTAGCTTCTTTGATAATAGTATCATCTTCAACTTCATTTTCTTCTTCTATCTCCACCTCGATAGATTGGCTCGAGTCTCCATGACTTGGAGCAGGAGTAGGCAGCTTTTCTTCATTTCCCATCCAAGCTCCTGGCTCTTTGTCTTGGGCCAAAGTGGCGTTAGCTTCATCCTGAGTTATATAAATACCAAGGCCAAACTCAGATATGGGATTCGAATTCATCTAAATAATTAATTGAAGAATTCGAATTCAAATTAAATGCAAGATGTTCTAAGTCAGAAGAATACCATTAGAGGTTGCTCCTCAGTAGTGTTGGTTGCAAGGGTAGGACTGGGTGTTTGATTATCTAGATGAATCATCTCGATCACTGGTTCAGCTTGCTGAAAATAAGGAAAAACGTATATGAATAGGATGTTATTTAAAACGGAGATTTGGATGCATGGATAAAGGTTGGAAAGATGTTTACTTGACCATATTTCTGTCCAATGTACTTCTCCATTGGCGTGGGACTTGCATTTGGATTGTTCTTCTTGAAGGACTTCCTAACAGTATTACTCTAAAAAGGAGAGAGATGAGAAATGAAGGTGTAAAGATCGAGAAGAGAAATTCACAATCCAATATATAATTAAAGAATGGCTTACCTCTTCATTGCTAGCCCTTTTTTGGAGAGGATTCTGTTGTATCACTGGAGAAAGTGGGAATGTGTTTTGATCATCAGCAATACCTTGATCAGTATTATCACCCTGCTCCACAGAATCCAAGTTTATTCGAACTCCACTCACATTTTCTTCTTCTATCCTCTTGCTCGATTCGGCATTCGAAGAATTGGCATTTTTGTCACTGAGACTCTTGTACTTTTTGGATTGGTGGAGATTGGGATCTGACGTGTTTAGGTTGCCTTGGACACTATTAACCTCTTGGGCAATATCATTTTGTTTCCTTTTCAAAGGTCTCTCAGGCTCAGTTTCCTATGAACAACAAAACAATACAAAAGATGATAAAACATAAGAGGAAAAGGTCAATGAAACTATGGTGTTCGAATGACTAACTTCTTCTTCATGTACCATTACATGTAAGAGTTCACTTCTCGAAGGATTAACAATGCTAGCAGCATATTCCTCTCTCATTATCTAGCATAAAGTATAGAAGAAAGAATATTTAGGCATGGCTCGAATACAAGAAAAAGGTAAGAAATTATACCTTGTCAGTTCTTGCTTTGGTTCTGGTCTCTTCCCTTCTTCTCTCTTCGTCATCTTCATCATCAGCCAGGTGAATGCCTCTATTACTTTTGGGCTTCACTGTTCGAACAGTAGGTTGTGATGATCCTCCAGTCACTTCTTTTCCTAAAAAGAAATAACAGATTCGAGCTCGATTCAGAGGAACATAAGAAATAAATGATTTGGCTTCTTGTATTGCTAAAAACTTACCTTTATTTTTGTGTTGCTCCTGTATATCATGGATTTATTGTCTTATAAACCCACTGTTCAGCCTAATGATGTTAGCTCGAACATCACCAATAATGTACTTGTTGTAGTGGTTGCTCCACCAGTTTGAAAATTTCTCAGTACAATAATATGAATGATTAAACTCGAGGGGATTCACATGATAGGCAATAGTGCCAATAACGTTGAGATATTTGGCAAAAATTTCTTTGGATACTTCATTGCCTATCACCATGTTTCTCTCACTCTTGAACAGACACTTGGGATAAAGTTGAGACAGCCCAAATTGTCTCGAAACCAAGTTAGGTTGATAGCCAACCAGAACTCGATGGTTCAATTTGCTGCCAATCCTACAAGAGAGGATGGTTGGGTGCAAATAATGTTGACAGAGCTCATTGACATCTTGAGCATTGTTTGAGTTTGTTGCTGGAAATTCATCTTGTAACCATGCTGGTCCAATTTCCCTCCTGACAAAGGGAGCATGGTGCGGTCGAAACTCATTGAAATTGAGAAAAATCTTCATATACTTAATGAAAAGTTCTTGGGGATCAGTCTCTTTCGAACTAGGAGTTAGTACAGCCAACCTAACCCCTTCAATCGAACGATTATTCACGTCATCTTTGAATCGGGAAGGGATCTTCAATCCCATTTCTCTTGTGAAAGTGGCATTCAGCCATAGTTGCAAAAGCCATAAAGGCCCTGATACTGGGAATGGGGAGCCATCTTTCGATTTCCTTAAGTTATCACAGAATTCACCCATTGATTCGTGCAGGACACCAAGCAACAGACGACTAAGTGAAAATGCTTGCCCTTCATGGATTTGGATTGCAAGAGGGATATACATTTGAGTCACTTGTAGTGATCTTGAGCAGAAAACATAGTGAGATAGCCATAAGGTTAAGAAAGCTACGTGTTCTTCAGCAGATACCTCACCTTCATCCTTGTGCTCTTCAATGAACTTAGAAAAAGCTTCAGCGTTAAGTTTGAAGTAAGTATTTTTGCTCGAATTGGCTGGATCGAATACTTCACCTTCTGGTCTCAAACCAGTAATAGCTGCTACATCGAGTAGAGTTGGAGTTAGCATCCCACAAGGAAAGTGAAAGGTGTGAGTACTCCTGTCATAAAACATCAGAGCTGCTGTTAACATTTCAGGATGATAAGCAGGACCATATTTTGACAATTGAATTATGTCATAGATTCCTGAGCATTGCCAGAAAGATCCCCATTCTTTCTCGACTCGAGTAAACCATTGAAGATATGCAGAATTGTTGCAAGATGGAGCTGATCTCCACATGTTGTGAGGTTTTCGAATAAACGAGAAATTGAAGGGATCAGTGCTGAAAATCTTAGGTTCGCAAGTTTTGCGCATTGGAAAAAACTCAGCAGTTGAGGGTTTTAACGAAACATCATCAGGGAACGGTCCTCCAAACGCGTAGACGTTGTCAGAAATTGAAAAAGGAATTATCAGTTCGTCTTCCCAACGAGTTTGTTCTTCCTGAGTTCCATGGGGTTCTGGCACTACCTCGATTCCGTTAGTTTTAATTATGGCTTGTTGCCATTTACCAGCAAAAGGTACAGGGAGGAGTGTTTGATGTTGTTCAGCCATGATTTAAAGAAGAAGAAGATGAACAGTTGAAAAATGGGTAATTTTGAAATAGATCTAGTATAGATCTGATGTGATTAAAGAATCTAAGATTTGCAAAATCAAGTCAAGTATTAATTCGGTGATTTAGCAAGTTTGACAGATCGGGTAATGTTTGCAAAAAGATTCAAAAACCAGAATCAAAGAAAAGAGGTTGAAGGTAGAGAATGAAGAAGGGTGGTTGAGAAGTTGCAGAAAAGTGATCAAATGGTGACCTAATCCTATTTATAGGCTTCGTTTTCTCCTGAATTAAATAAATGAAAAAGAAATTTGGGATTTCTTTCAACTTCCGCACCTGACACGTGTCCCATAAAGACTGAAAAGGCGCAGTAGTGTCAGTAGTGGGGAAGTGCGCTGACGGTTATTATCATCATTGCTGTCACGTGCTATTACTTATGGAATAAAAAACGCCAAATTCTTCATTCGAATTACTCGAATCGAAATTGGCATTTTTTGGGGGCAATTTGTTAGCCAATATTTTGGCTAATTAAAATAATAAAGTTTAAATATTTTTCTGAATATATTTAAATATGCCTTTAATTATGGGAATGTGTTTTCCCAGTTATTATTTAAATCTAAAGGTCAAAATTAAATATATTTTGGCGAAAGTCAAATCAGATAAATATTCATAACTTTAGGAAATACACAAGTTGCAAAGACTTTTTACTCGAGTTAACGCTATTCGAATGGCTCGAACTCGAATTAAGATTTTTTAACTTGAAGAAATGATCAAGAATTGGCAGAAGATTCAAATTCAAATTCAAACCATTGCAAAGCTTCATTCGAAACTGATATCTGATGGCATTTTAGATAAGGATGAAGTGGCTGTACACTTGTCAAATGGATGTTAGTTAGTCGTTACTAATTAGCCTTAGTTTTTATCTATAAATACTAGTTCATTTGATGTAGTTATCATCACAAATTTACATACTAAAAATCCTTACAAGTTCTGAGTACCCAAGCGATTCGAGTGAAAGGAATACAAAAGGAAACAATGTATGATCTTGTGATCACTTTCTTTTAAATTCAATGCAATTTACATATTCATGCAATTTACATGTTTTCATTTACATTTCTTGCCTTTTACTTCATTGAATCATTTACTTTTCTTGTCAATACGTACTCAATCTTGAGTATTTTTACTTTTCTTGTCAAACAAGTTACCTTTTTATCATTTACTTTACTTTAAACAAACAAACTTGTTCATTTGCATTAATGAACATTGCTATCTTTAAACTTGAACAATAAATGCACAAACATGTTCCGAGATTCTCTAGTTGGTCTCTCAAGCATTGCAAACTAGCGGTTGTTTACCAAAAATCAGTGTAAACACATATATAGGAGTAAAAGGTAATTAACCCCTAAAAGAAATATTTTTTTGTACATCTGAAATATAAATTTCTCCCGTCAAGATTTGAACTCTAGACTTTTCCTTACTCAATTCATATGTCTCCTAACTTTTACTACTTAATATAAATTGCATTTCTGTTATCTTCTTCCTTAGCTTGATGTTCCATCACTGCATCTTTCCTCCAACCATCATCCATTTTTTCCCTCCATTTTGTTCAACCAGGACCTTCAAATTCTCTCAGTTAAACCCTTTGTTTTTTTAAGTGTAGAGAACGATATAAAATGCAGTGTCCTACCAACTGAGTTATACTAACGGGACAAATGGTGTCATATCTTATTAAGGACTAAAATCATATTGACTAACATTTCTATAATGAAATATTGACCGGCATAAAATATTTAGATAAACCAAAATTCAAAATGAGACGAATTATAATTATATTTTAAAGTTTCGTTTGGGCCAACTTTTTTTAAGATTAGAGGCTGCTTTGAAATTAGAAGTAATAATAAGAGCTTTAAGAATAATATTGGGTAATTTTAATTTTTTATATTTAAATTAAAAGTGATGTAGATTTGTAACTTAGTTTTTTTGATATTTTTTTACTTATCTTTTACATAATTTACATTGTACAAAAATTAAAATTTCAAAAATAAAATAAAAAAAATGGAAAAAATGTGGCAGGCAGGAATCAACGTGGAACCACGTATAAGCTTGCTTAAAAGTTTAATTTGGTGGCTTCTCTTTTCATTAATATAATATTAAGCCACTTTTTTCAATAAGAACTTAATATAAAATGTGTTTGACCCTTACTTCTAACTTAAAGAAGACAATAACGTAACTTAAAGCAAAGTCCGGCCAAACAAACACTAAGGCTATGTTTGAATTGACGGAATGGGATGAAATGAAATGGAAAGGGATGAAATGAAGTAGTGTTCTATTGTTTGAATAGTTTAATTAATAGTGGAATGAAATGGAATTGGATGAAATGAATTTCATCCAATACCACCACTTACCTTCAATTTGAGAGGTAAATGATGAAATAACAAAAATATTCAAACAATATAATGATAATTTTTTTTTTTTGGTAAAAATGATAAATTTATTTTATTCCGCTCCATTATATTTCACTCCACTTTATTCTACTCCACTCCATTATATTCCATTAATCTAAACAGAGTCTAAATATAATTTGTTCTTCATAGTCGTCTCATCAACTTTTCCCACAATTGTGACATGTGAGAGTTGACCAATTAATAAGTGCTCTCTTATTTTCACGCTTTGGAAAAAAAATATATTGTTTTGCGAATATGATAAGAAAAGGATAAGAGAATCAATTATACATTATTCGAATTGATCACTAGTCTATATTTTTTTTATAAGGATCACTACATATATGCGAATGTATATTCTTGACAATTAATAAATTTAATTATGTATTATAAAAAATTATAAAATTTATATTTTGAAAATATTTGTTTAGATGAATTGAATAATATTTTATATTTTAAAAAAGTAAAAAACTAAAATTGTTCAGACTATTTACAGAGTTTTGCTTTTCTCTTCTTTAAAACAGATTTTTAAAACATATTTATAAAACACATTTTAAAAACTAAAAACTAAAATTGTTTCAAACATACCCTAATTATTTAAAATTGAAGTATGATAAATCGCTTATTACACCAATAAGATTAACATTATTAAATGCATAGTAGTTTTCCTGTTCCAAAATTTCGTAGTTTCCAACTAGCCCTTTTGTCAAAAATGAAATTGTTTTTGAAGAAGTCCATCTGATTTTATCGGCCAATAAACACCATGATCTAAATTTTAAGTCACTTTTGAGATCAAAAGCAGTGATAGCGGCAAGTTTCCAATAAGCATGACATAACACAACCTTGTCAATGAAAACAACATGATAAGAGTTTCTTGTGAGGGTAATTCAAAGGTTTCCACTCCACAATCAACAATCAAAGTACATATATTTTTCATCCGTGAGAATTAGGGCGCGTTTGTTTTAGTTTTAAAATAAATAGATTTTTTTTTTTTTTTTGAAAATAGATTTTATAAAATTGTTTTTTAAAATATTTCAAGTTTTTTTATATTCGTTTTTTCTAAATTGAAATACTAATTTGGGCATCATATAACATAAATACACATTATTGAAGATCAAAACATAGTCAAAATCTCAATTTTTTTAAAATGTAGTATTTCAAAAATGATTTTTATGAAAATCTATTTGAAATAGCTTCAAAATTAAGTGATTTTTTGAAATTTTGATATCCAAAATTTTTTTCGATAAAATGATGAAATATCTAAAATAACATTTTAAGAATAGCTATTTAAACCAAATTTTCATTTAAAGATTTTATAAAAAAAATTCTTTGTAAATTTTTTTTACACAAAATTATTTAACACAAAAATATCTATTTTTTTAAAGCTGAAACAAACAGGCCCTTAAACTCTTAGGGTTTGTTTGATTTAAGAGAAATTAGAAGTAAAGAAAGATGAAGGAGAGAAAAATTAAAGAATATTCCACTTTGAATTATTTGATTTGTGAACAACATAAAAGAAAGAAAGAAAGTATTTGAGTGGAACCCACTAAAAAAGTGATCCACCCAAAATTGGATGGAAAGTACAATTTGACTTGCTTTATGTATTTTTTTGATACGTAAGCTAAGAAAAAAGAAAAAATTATTCACGAGGGAAGAAAGTCCTCATTGCGTCATGCTTAAGAAGATCACAGAGCACGTCTGGAGGAGAGATATGTGTCAAGAAATCGGCATCTGAAGAAGCTCCAAGTTTTGCGAAGAAGTCTGTGCATTGAGTGTGATAGAGAGAAACATTAGTTTGAGAGAGCAATTCTTTTATATCTTGGATGAGCACAACATAAACATAATACTTAACATGTTGACCTTTGATGAGGTTGACACAGTGTAACGACTTGCTTTATGTGTAAAATGACATAAATGTCTAAAAAAATTAAAATATATTACAAAATTGAAATTTTTGATTAAGAATATCTTTGTCATTACATATTTATATATTTTTCTTTCCTGCCACTTTCTATCAACTTTCAACCATAACAAACAACCAAATATTCATCTCACTTCCTTTCACTTTCTACTCACTCTCATTCCTCTAAAATTCTTTTCTCTGATTTTCTTTCTTTTCACTTTCTCTTCTCATCCAAACATAATGTTAAAGATAATGTTAATTCTAGAGTCATCAACATTATTGCTTTGGCTACCTTGTAACTCAGGTGATATGAACTGAGGGATATATGGGTTGGATAGAGAGTCCAAAGATCAAATTCTAACAGGAACAATTTATCTTTCTGATTTACTTAAAAAAATGTATATTTTTCTACGATTTCTAATAAATACATTAAAAAATATTAACTAATTCTCTTTTTTAAAAAACAAAATTGTAAAAATAATATCAATTATCAACCAGATTAATACCAAAATCAACTTTGTTAATACCAAAATCAATCCCTACAATTGGGGATATAATAAAAATGGCTTAAATACATTTTTGATCCTTTAAGTATTTTCAAGGTTTCATTTTGGTCTTTTAACTACTTTTTCGTTCCGTTTTGGTCTTCTAACTTTCATTCCGTTAACTTACTTGGTCTTAACCCTTATGAAAATGTAAAAAACGAGAGGTAGAAGTCTCTATTGAGAAAACAGACATTAGATTTGGATTCATCATGAATAATGAGAGGTTTTGGAGTATCGTTTCGTAAGTTTTCGTGACTGGAAAGATCACTGGTGATGTGGACGGAGACGGTGATGGAATAAGTGGGAAGAAGAAGGTATCTGGCCACGTGGCATTTTCCTATTGGATCTAACACCAAAGCCACCAAGTCCTTAAATGCCACGTATGCAAAATTAACGTTTTTGACATTTTTCTAACGATAATTAGGACCAAATACATCAACATAATGAAAGTTAGAGAATCAAAATGGAACGAAAAAATAGTTAAAAATCAAAATGGAACGAAAAATAGTTAAAGTACCAAAGTGAAATCTTGAAAATATTTAGAGATTAAAAATATATTTAAACCAATAAAAATTGAACAAAAGTTGTTTTTTTCTAAGTAAAAAGATTGAGCAAAATTTAAAACCCTCAACAAAACCCATTGTAGTAGCTGCTGCCGTGCCCTTTATCAGAATCAGAAACAAAAACAACTTGCCGTCGCACTCAAACTACTCATCCTGACTTCGCCGTCTCCGCCACAAACTCGTTCAGGTTTTTTCTTTTCCTTCTTTTTACTTTTTTTTTTTAATTTTGCATAAATTATTTTTGCTTAAACCCAATTTTACAAAATTAGTTCAATAAAAATCAATCAATTTTAGCCAACATTGCATACCCACTTAGTGGTGCTTCTCCTCGAGGTCTCAGGTTCGATTATCTCTGGTGCCAATTTAGGTGGGCTAATTAACATCCTTAAAAAAAATAAAAATTTAGCCAACATTGAATCAAACACACCAAGTTCATGTTCAAATTGCAGTTAGAATAAGTTCAAATAATTACAACCAAATTTTCATTTGGATTTGCATTAGAGTTGTTGTTTTGTTTCTTATAAAGTGTTAATTTTGGTTGCAGATTGATTGCCAGTGATGGAACACGGTTCATACTCTGATCCGAGTAAATCAACATTCTCTATCGTCGATGAGGATCACACTTTTGCTAATTCTGTCAGATTCACCTTGAATCAAGAGTTAGTCATTCCTCCAATTCGAATTACTTATTTCTCCATCCATTCTTTAGCTTCATTATAATTCGTTGTTTATTATTTGGAATTTTATGTAGTCCTCCAAAGTATTATGTTTTTCAAGTATCTATCTGTTGTTTTATTTATCATCATATGATAGAACATGCAATTTTGTTAGGGATAGAAATGTAAAATTAATTAGTATATTCTTCAAAAGCCGAATATTCTAGAGATAATGACAAGAGATATGAGAACCTCAGTGTCACAATCTCTGTGGATGAACTTCCTTGAAACACATGGCAAGAACACCTAATAGGAGCGATAAATGTAAGCTTATTGTCCAGTGTTGTCAAATAGAAAATATAGTGATGCAATGGTATTAAGAAATTCCTCTTTAGAGTAGAGTCGACTCCAGATGAGAAGAGAAGAATTACTTAGAGGGAAGTTTTGGCTAATTTCTTTTCTGCCTTTCTCATTATTCATGACTTAGATTTATAGCCGCAACTGCTAAAATGATTGGATTCCTCATTATTACATGGCCAGTAATCCTAAATCCATGGAACAGAAACACAGAGTCTACGACAGAACTTAGAAGGTTCCTATGCTGGGTTATAACAGAAAGATGCTCAGCGATGGCTAGGGATTAAGTGCGAGCGTTTTTTCCCCTGGGCTGGGCCTGAGTTGGTATTGGCATGTTCCTCTTGGTTCACAACTGTATCATACATCGTAGCTGAATCTGAACAAATTGTTATTGTTTTGCATTATACTATTTAGACACAAGTGTTGTCACATAACAACTATAACGTGTTGGCAGATGATAACCTTACACCTACCATACGTTTCAGTTTATTATTAGCCATAAAACTGCTTAAAAGTAAGGAATAGTTCTCAACAAAACAAAATGAGTACATATAGAATAAACATGAATTGAGCATTATCCGTTTTTTAATAACAGATTGATTCGTAGAGCCCCCTGCCTCTCATCCCTTAGGTAGATATAAGGACTACATTAAAACAGGAACTTCATTTCTATATTAAGCTTGTTGTGCATAATCAATTATTCCGTTTTGATTTCTATTACTGGAGTTTAAGAGATTTTCGTTTTTGGAGTCCATATTATAAGTGTCTGTTTAATTTGGCCTTTTGATATCTCTCTTTTTACGCCCAACTAAATCCTTATCGCTTTCAGCACAAAATATTTTATTGAAAGAAATTATTGTTGTCTTGCAGTCCAAGAGTGACATTTTGTGGGTACAGCATTCCTCATCCTTCAGAAAATCGTGTTAATGTCAGAGTCCAGACAACTGGTAAGTGACTATATAAGCTGTCATTGTGGATATAAATGTGACTGTAATTGGCAAAAATTTCCCAAAGTCTAATGCCAAAAATTATATTTTTATATCACAATCACAAGATATCATATTACACTGAGTCTAATGCTAAAATTTCCCCGAGTCAAATGCTACAGTTTTCCAGTTTCATATTTTGTTAGACAATCTTTTCTATTCTGATGACCACTTAGTTGTTTTAGATAATTTACATAATTTGATCCTAATAATGTTTATTAATACAAGTTACAACAACAAATAAAGTCAGTCCCTCCCATTATTAGCATGACAGTGAAATTGGAGCCAAACTTTTTTACCTAGTTAATTTTATCACACTATAGTGATACCGAAAAGTTTCTCATCTCTTGGATTTTCTTTTCAACGAACAAAGTTCTCTTATGTAAGTTCCAATTTAAACAAATTGTAGGTTTGGTGGTGCATCAATAAATAATTAAATAGTTAAAACTCATTATACAAATTGTTTTTCTTTGAATAGAAATATTATAGGGCACTGGTAGAACATCGGCAAGTATATTCTATATTCTAGCATTGAACTTTGTGAACTACATGATCAGTAGTGATTATAGACTTTTTGGCTAATAATGTTTTGCACTTTTCTATTCTAAAATTGGGCTGTTATCTATGATTTATATCTATTCATCATAGATAAATAGAATTAACAATGAAGTCTTAAGAGAAAGTTGGAGTATCTTCCATTAAAAATCAGTAGATTCTCATTTTGTTGTTAATTGATAAGTGGGAAGTTGGATCAAACCATTGTAAGAGTTCTAAAATTAAATAATCTGTTTGTAAATATAATAGTTCATGCATGTAGTTTATTTCAAATTCAGTCACTTATCAGTAATTTTCTGTTGATATAATCTGTTGATATAAGTATTATCAGTAATTTTCTGTTGATATAATTTTCTGTTAAATATAATCTGTTTGTAAATATAATCTGTTGATATAATTTATTTCAAATTCAGTCACTTATCAGTAATTTTCTGTTAAATGAGTCATATCTCTCTTTATCTGTAGGCGATCCAGCGTGCGAGGTGTTAAAAGACGGTTGTCAGGATCTGATGCTTATGTCCCAACATGTTAGGAACACTTTTCAGAAGGCAGTCAATGATTTTAAAACCCGCAAGGCTGGAAATCAATCAAATGATATGGATATTTGAACTAATGTGCTAGTTATAGTTTTAATTTTTTAGTAGTTGTGTTATTAAAACCGGCTAGACACTTTTTATCTGTTACAACTTAGTTTATGTTTGAGAATACAGTTGAACCACATTTCAAATCATGGTGTATCGAAGTCACAAGGCGGTAGCTTCTAAAAACATGCTACGGGCCTCTTTGTTCCAATTTTCCGATGAGAAACTTGTAAACAAACAAACAAAAACGAAAGGACACCATATATTTTATGAGTTTTGATTTGAAGAGTTATTCCTATAGAACTTATGTACCAGTTTTTTATTTGCTGATTATGCAGAGCTACATTGAAAGATAATGTGCAGAAAAATGCATCTAGCACACAAATTTTCTTTACAAGTTTCCAAAATAACTTACAGAAAGAAGGCTTTATATTCCTTGAAATTTGAAGCAGTCATGGTAAGCTTTGAAACTAGCCGTTGCAACTTGAGTTAGTGCTTGTGATATTTGCATAGCCTATAACTGTTGTCTTAAGGCCAATTGGGGCAATTAGTAAAATGACAATTTTTTACTGTGTCCATGAGGTGATTTGTTACTATGTGTCAATTGGGCAATTTGTATTTTTTATGAACAGTTGAAGTAAGAGTTTAGCTTTGTAATTTCAAGGTACCAAATTTAAATCTTGTCAGAGAAAGTTGTAAAATGGTCTTTAGTGCTGATGATTAATAAAATTTCCCCTTCTTTATTTTTTTTTTAAAATAACATGAACATAAAAATGATCATAACATTGACATTAAATGAACGTAAATTGATTATTAGGGACTAAAAATAAAGCTTAAATGTTTTGAGAATAAAAAATATATTTAATTGATTCGAGCACGCTATCATTTGTGCATTAGGTCGGGCACAAATTTTCCTATATTTGGAGACCCATGGATCTCAAATGGTATTGTTCTTACTACTTCTAATGATGTGGTTGAATATAATTATAACAATACATCGCTTAAACTATTATTCATATACATCATTACAGTCACAAGTTTTTGAAGATCGATTGATTTAGAAAGCGGATAAAAATGGTCATTACTCGGTAAAGAGTACTTTGTGGCCATGAATAATTTATAAATTTTTTTGGTGGAATTGAGAGGCATATTGTTTTTGATTGCTTTACTCACTTTATTCCCCAAAAGAATAGAGTATTTTGAAAACTTGAAAATATTATTGGCCTGAATGAAATCATGTAAATTTCTCCAATTGCGAGTGTATGAAATCCAAGTCATTAATTTTGGCTTTACAATGAGCACTAACATTTTTTTGGGGTTGGACATAGAACAATATCATTCTTAGTTGTAATGTAACTTTTAAGAGAAAAATAGAGTCTATAGTTTGTCTAACCTCATACAAATATTATAATTAATAATATTGAGATTTTGAATGTAATTGAAATAAGATATGTCATAAATGGATGCACAATATCTGCAAGGCATACATCTATTTTTATCTATTAAAGTAGAGCCTCAAAACATGCTGCTGCCATCTCATCAACATTTTTGTCACATAAATCTAATTTTGACATGTCATAAAAAATCTTATGTGTCCCTTTTAATAACTCAGTACAAATTTCACAACCTTTAACTTTTACACATTGTACTATACTTGTGCCTCTTGATTTTGATTACCATTATTCATCTTTTAATAAGAAATAATTATCCTTCAATGCTGAAATTAAAGCTACGTTTTATCAGTTTTATTTGCAACTACCACACACTAATCCCACCATTACTCAATGTATCCCTTTGGTGGAGACTCCCCTTATCTTGTAATCTCAACTTCCCTATTAATTAAGAAGGCTAAACAATTCAATCAACATAAGAATAGAGATGGTTAATCTGCATCCCACTAAAAAGAAGCCACACCAAGAAAATGGCATTATCTTAGTACACTCCCCTTAATTACACTAATAATTATAATTTTGAATATGTGATATGTTGGAACACAGTTGAAAATAAAATTATATTGAGTCTCACATTGGGTGATAGAGAATAATAATTTGTTTAATATTCTAGTATTCTAGTGTGTGTTTTTTTGAACAAAAAATATTTAATCTTTTTCTTAATTAAATTACACATATCTATTTAACTCTTAGGCTCTGTTTGGTTCAACCGAAGCGGAGGGGAGGAGAGGGGAGGTGAGGGGAGAGATTTTTAAGGAAGTGAAGTGAGAGAAAATATAATTTATTATGTTGACAAAATTACCCACACTTTTTTATTAAAATCCTAAATTATCCTTGTTGGAATATTAAAAATTTAGGTTTTATTTTTTTGACAACAAAAAAATGTTAGGTTTTCTACTCATTAGATTTTTTTTTTTGTTATATATCCTTTAGATTTTGTTTTGACATAATATATCATTATAATTTAATCCTTATTTTGAGTTTATATGGTTAAGGATAAAAAAGTAAATTAATTATTCGCTCCCCTCTCCTCGTTAAAAAATTGAACCAAACACAAAAGTTTAAAATATTCCCTCACGTCTCCTCCAAAAACCCCGAACCAAACAAGACTTTATAAAGAGTGATAATTTTATTGAGAAAAAAAAAAAAAAGAACCGTTTTTTAACTTTTTTTTTTTTTTGAAACGAGAACCGTTTTTTAACTTGATAAGTGTTAATTAGTTTTTGATAAAAAAAAACCTAATTTTGATATATTAGCAAAAGAATACATAGCGGCTGGGTTGTACCTTTTCGTTGCATTCACTTATAACAAGAAACATAATGCAAGGTGAGAATGCCTCTGCTCCCATAATCAAGGTAAGCTACATGTTATGCTTTGAAAATAATCATGTATGTGGGTTTGTGATAAAACCAGTGGGTGTTGTTCTATAATGCAATTTGCAAATACTTTTTGTTGTAGCAAGTGTGAGTAAATCTCACATTACTTAGAAAAGTGGAGGTTGAAGAAGGACTCATAAACTCATTGCCTTAAGGTTTTGGGTAAGAGTGTAGTGTCCAACACTTATATCATTGTTCTAGACCCAATGTGGATGATCCCCGGCTGCTCCCTCGATGTCCAAAACCTTTTTACTTCTTAAACCCATACTAAAGATACATACCCCGGTTGGTTGTTCAATTTAGCCAACACACACATTTTAGCTTTTGGAAAATTATATTACTGTGGTTTATGTCTTATTCAAGTGATGACATAATTTTTTGAAACTTTGAATTCTTTATCGTACTAGTTTGTTAAGTGGTTTTGAAATCGATAAGATTTTGTTTAACTATTTGAGATTGAGTGGATAATTTCATATTAGAGAATTATCATGAACCATAATAATTGATTTCTTCAATCCGCTAGTGCAAATTAAGTATATTTGTACCAATTTTTTTTGTTTCTAATTATTTAGAAAAAAACTGATATTTTTATGTATTATGAGATATTAGTATTATGACTAATATTATTTTGTTTAAGAATGATTAAAGTATCACAACTCTTTTAAATCAAGAATGGTCTTAGTACTATAGTTCCTTCAATAAAGAATGGTCATATAGCACCATAGTCTTTGAATTTTGAGAATGGTTTTGATACCATATAAGAATGGTCATAGTACCATATTGGAATGATTTTAATATCATTATAAGATTGGTTCATATACCAAATACGAATGGTTTTTAAACCATACTGAAAGTATAATTCTTGACCGATATCTACAGTGCAGTAGTTATTCGGTATCAATTTTGAACTGAGCTGTTTTATCCTGGGGACGGCGTGGTTGATAGTCTGCCTTGCACAAATTTGGTCAGTGCCGCGAAACATCTTAAAGAGAGAGACCTAGTTTGCGACTCAACCCAGTAATAACTT
Organism: Trifolium dubium; assembly: GCA_951804385.1. Lineage (NCBI taxonomy): Eukaryota > Viridiplantae > Streptophyta > Magnoliopsida > Fabales > Fabaceae > Trifolium > Trifolium dubium. The sequence goes on along the minus strand of OX638065.1, from coordinate 4,531,585 downwards.
CGGTGGCTAAAATTATTTTGAACGATTTTTTGAATCCGAAAACAACGTGATAACTCAACGGTGTCTCCATAGTCATCCAATGATATCAGCTCTCCACCTTCTAAGATTTCATTCTTTCTTCGAATTTTAAGAATTTGCTTTTAAATTCAGATTTCATGGGCATCACGATTATCATGATTTTTTTTTGAAGAAGCACAATTATAATGATTATAAATTGTACTTTCAGCAGCAGTTACTGCAATTGTAATTGCAGTCATTACACTTACAGGCACTGATTGATATTGTGGCGTGAAATAATTTTTCGTTTATTCACGGTGAAGATTATCAGTTTGCTCCACATATATTCGTTGAGAGGTGCTTGCATTAGCATTTGTAGGAGACTTGAAATGTCAAATTTTTCTTCAAATCTCAATCAGATAACGACTTTGGGGTCTAAATTTTTTATTTTTGTTTCCTTAGAAGATTTCAAACAACATAGTAGAGGTAGAATGATGCGATTGTTACAGAGGCTATAACAGTTTGATGCGATTGTTGATGCAATTATAATGCTTTTTCGTAATTCAAGATCACACCGCAATAGCGGTGTGATGCCGTTGCAAAGATCTAGACTGCAACAACAATATTGCAGTTGTAGGCCGTGGTTTGAAACCATGCTTATGGAGTGGGATTGAGATGAGGCCGAATCTTTCTTTTTATTATTTTTTTATGATCGTACCAATTGTCATTGTTTTTTGCAATATTTTTTTTTCTATTTGTTCATGCTCTTTTGTCTTTTTCTCACATTCAAAAATCTAATTGACTTATGAGACTTCTATGTTTTATCTTAGAATACAATTGTACTATACTTTTTAATATTTTTACATGTGAGTTCTGACTTCTACAACTACTCCATGTTTACCTAATTACAACAATGATTTCTTTTTTAATATACGGATTTTCATTATATGAGAGTCACACATGATTCTACCATCCTATATAAATTTCAGTATAACAATCTTTCTTTTTAGTACCATCAAATAATTATTTAGTTGAAAAGCTTATGATACATATTATATTTACAAAACTTTTTTTTTAACCCAAAATTATATATTAAACAAAGAGAGAAATACAAGGAGGGGGGGCAAAACTAAACCCTCAAACAAACTTAACAAAATCTATATTGAGGAAGACCTAGTCTATTATGAGCTAAATCTCCCCAAATACTAACAGGAGCAGAATTCCACCAAGTAAAATTTGTCAAGTTAAGACCCATTGCCGCAAGTTTATCTACACAGTGATTCCCTTTTCTATAAACATGAGAGATGATAAAGTTCATCGTGTTAAGAGTAGATATGCATTTTGTCCATCTGAGCTTTAGTTGCCAAGGAATGATATGTGGTGACTTGAGAGCTAAAGTAACAAGTTTTGAGTCACATTTTAACCAAAGATGATCCCAATGCCCAGCCTGAGCACATTCTACAGCAATAATGACTCCCGTAATATCAACAAAAAGAGCATTAATTACTCCTAAGTTTTGAGCAAAGCAACCAATATGTTCACCCTTGTTGTTTCGAAAGAGGTACCATCAATATTACACTTATACCAGCCATGAAGAGGGGGTTGCCATAACCCTCAATGATCTTAGGAGCCTTTTATTTTTTTGACACATGATCTTAGGAGCCTTAGGATGATAAATATTGGTTTTGAAAAATTTCAAAATACCAAAATCAGTAATTGAAGAACCTGCAGTCTTAAAGGTTAAGTTGCCTGCTATAGAGACATTGGCTATTATCAATGAGGTGATGGAGCTCAGATTTTGGTTTGATACCCTTGAACCTATAATTGTTTCTACACAACCAAATGGCATTGAAAATGTAAATGACAACAGCAACAATAATAACTCTACATTGTTGATGCCAAGCTCTATTCACAACATCCAAAACTTCAGGAAAAGAGTTGAGATTCAAACTTTGATTGATGATAGAAGCTAGCCAATTCCATAATGTGAGAGAAAATGGACATTGCATGAAAAGATGAATTGAGGATTCAGGTTGCTTATTGCAGATGCTACACATAAAAGGAAGTTGAAAACCACGAGCCACTAGATTTTCATCAGTTCGAAGCTTGTTATGAAAAAGTCTCCACACCATGAAAGACTTGGAAGGAGGAATTGCATTGTTCCACACCATCTTAGCCCAACTGACTTTAGGACTAGGATGAATAAAAAAAGAGTAAGCGTCTTTTAAAGATAGATCACCAGAACTTGAGTGCTTCCAAATTACTTGATCATCAGAATCCAAGAAAGAAAAGGACTGCTGATTGAGGTAGGGCAAAAGCTAAGGGAAACTAGTCTGCAAATCCATAGGAATGTGCCATTGATTGTTATGGTAGTAATCTTAGACTGTGTAATTCAAGTGTTTATGTAGATTAAGAGGAATATTCAATAAATTCACCAAAGAATTGCCACTCCAATTATGTAACCAAAAATTAATTTTTTTCTCCATTGCCAAGAAGCCAATAAGTGTTATCTAAAATTGTTTGAGATTGCGATTTAACACTACTCCATATAGAAGAATATATATGATGACTAATAAAACCATTGCCTTGAACAACTCTACTTCTCAAGAAAACTGCCCATTGGTTGCTAGAGCTGATTAAATCCCAACATAACTTCAAACTTGAAGCTTGATTAAGAGCAGAAAGAAACCTAACTCCTAGACCACCATTAGCTAGAGGAGTACAGACAATGTGCCAAGGAACTGTAACCATTTTTGTTGGCGTTTTTGTATGTTGGCTATAATTTTGCAAAAATCCATTTTGTGACATGCTCTAGGACATGTTGAAGCATCTGAGTATGTTGAGCCCTGAAGTTTTAGGCGCGTGCGCGTTTTTTTATTCTTAGAAGATATCTTGAAAAGATTCAGTTTAAAAATATATTTACCAAGCGTAGCTAGCACAACAAGTGCGCCTTGTGTCACAAGTTATCTCTTGTGTGAAGATTTAATCCTAAAATATAATTCCTAAATTTTAGGAATGTGTCCTTTTTTGTCTGAAGCATTATTGGAAATATTTCTGAAGACTCCTATTCTTTAGGAACAAGTCAAGCTGCATGAAGAACTTATATCTACATGTCTAAAACCTGATTAGGGTTGTCGGTTGTATTGTGTTCACTAAAGCGTGTGTTGTTCTTATTTTCTAGTGAACTTGTGAGTCTTTCCTGTATCACCTTGATAAATGCTAAGGACTTAGGCTGTATGTATTGTTAATTGTGAGATTGCTCCTACGCCTTTAGGTACGAAGTTTATTTCTGTGTTTGAGAGTGTTCTCATCATAATAGTTGTTTGTTTGTAAACAACACGGTGTGTGTGTGTGTTGTTAGTAAGGAAGTAAGGCGGGGCACCTTTGATCTAGGAGTTCCTAGGTTGAGTTGTCACGGATAGTTGCTAGGTGAGGAGACGTAAACGGGACGTTTACTGAAGTCTTTGAACTAGGGCTATTTTAGTGGATTCCTTCTTGGATTGGTATCCCCTAGACTAGGTGAGTTGCACCGAACTAGGTCAACAAACATTTGTGTTATTTACATTTATGCTCTTTATTGTTTTTATTATTATCTGTGTTGTGCGTAGACGCTGTAGCAATTGCTAAAGCATTTTATTACTGAGCGCCAGGAATTTCAATTTTCCTCACACACAAGTCACCACTCCAGATAAAGTTTCTTATGTATTTTTCAAATTCTTTGATTAGACTAACAAGCCAGGAATAGACAGAGATAGAATAGATCACCATACTTTGAATTACACTCTTCACTAACTAACTGCACTCTACCAGCATAAGAAAGTAAACTAGCTATCGAAGCCGCTAGCTTAAGCATGACTTTATCAAAGATAGGGAGGAAATGACAAGCTTTAGGCTTACCCTTAAAAATAGGGACACCAAGGTAGAGAAAAGGTAAAGTCCCAACAAAAAAACCTAGAGAATGAGCAATATGATGAATTCTGGCCTGGGGCATTGATCCTGCATATATGGTTGACTTGTGAGGATTAATTATTTGACCAGAGATTTAGGCATACCTAGAAAAAATTTGAGAAAGGATTTGAATGTTTGAAGTAATCCCTTTGCAGAATAGCATGACATCATCAGCATAAAGGATATGAGATGGAATATTAGAGGTCCTAGTGCCCTTAATTAACTTTAACTTGTTAGACTCCACAAGTTTAGTTAAACCCCTGCTCAAGACTTCTTCAGCAAGGCAAAATAGAAGAGGAGACAAAGGATCTCCTTACCTTACTCCTCTAGCACAATTAAAATAACATTCTTGCTTGCCATCGATAGAGATTGACAATTTTACAGATTTCATAATAATAGTGTAAATCCAATCACAAAAAATAGCATTGAAGTCAAACACTCTTAGAACTTTAATGACAAAACATATTATATTACATTTAAATATAATAAATCAAAATCTCATTACAACCGCGCAGCGTGCGAATTATCATCTAGTTAATCTTAAATAGTCTAGCCCAATTTCAAATTATAAAACGTAGAATAATTATTTTATACTGTATACCAAAACAAAAACAAAATTTTACACCTAAAACGGTAACCATTATTTAATATCTTTTTGTTTCATATTGACAGACATTTCTATAAAGTAATATTGACTGACATAAAATATTTGATTAAACCGAAAAACAAATTAAGACAAATGATGATAATAATATTTTAAATTTAATTTTTTCCCTTATCTGATAAACTTTTTTCTAAATTGTGATATGTGAGAATTGACCATGTAATTGCATACTACCTCCCTTACTTTTTATACGAGACAAAATTAATGCTTTGAGTGATTCACTAACTGTTTCATCTTCATGCTTTGATTCATTGGTATTATAGAAATTTACTTTGAAGTTATATTTTATGAATCATGCAAACTTAAATTGATTTAAATAAGAGAGCAATTACTTCAATACATACATCTAGATAAACTATTGCTATATTACATAAATGGAGAAAAATATGTTGTATAAGGTTGAAAATTCAATATGTTTAATATTTGAGCGGAGAGAATTATTTTTCATGACAAATAAGAATTTTTGTATTTTTTTAATATATAAAAGGCAAAATATGTAAATTCGACAATATGTAATTCAATGTTCATAAAAAAAAATGAAACAGACAATAAATGATAAAAAGAAAAATGTTATGAGAATCAATTATATAATTCAAATATCAAAATACAAATAACATATATGATTACCGATATATAGAACTATTAGGAATTGAAATATGAATTTTTGTATTTTTTTAATATATAAAAGGCAAAATATGTAAATTCGAAAATGTGTAATTCAATGTTTATAAAAAAAATGAAACAGACAACAAATGATAAAAAGAAAAATGTTGTGAGAATCAATTATATTATTCAAATATCAAAATACAAATAACATATATGATTACCGATATATAGAACTATTAGGAATTGAAATATAACAAATCCTTTATTACACCAATATGATTAACATTAATGGCTTTGTGGTTTCCAATCAGCCTTTTTCTCATATAAGAAATTGTCCAAACTTTTAAGAAGTCCATTTGGCTGTATGAGCCAATAAACACCACGATGACCTAATTTTAAGTCACTATCGGGATCAAAAGCAATGATATTAGCCTGTAATTGTTTTTGTTTCCGATATGCATGACATGATACAACATTGTCAATAGAAACAACTAATCTGTGAACTGCTCCTGAGGTTAATGCAAAGGTATTCTCTCCACACTCAAAGAACACAAATTTTTCAGGCATAGGAATTACACTCTTAAAGTTAATATAAATTGTATAATCAATATTAATGGTTTGGCTATCTTGTGGGTTGGCATCAATTGAAGTATTAAAGAGAAGAAATGTAAGGGCAAGGAAGAGGGAAATATAATATTTGGCTAACATTTTGAAGTTTCGTGAAACTAATTCAAATGTAAACTATGAGGCAAATATCCTCACACACTTATTTATAGCCCAACATAACAAGTGTTATGATTAATATATTTTTAAATAGTGTACATATTGAACGGTATATTAAATAAATGATATTTATGTATTAATATTTTTATTTAATAGATAATTATGTATTTATGTTTAAAATATGAGACTAATAACAATAATGTTTTAAAAAAAGAAGTATTTGTTTTTTGGAAAAAGCAATGTTTCCAATTTTATTATAAAAATACAAATATGTGTATTTGACTACAATTATATTAATAAGGTATTCATTCACTCTAGGTGTAAGTGTTTATACTTACTCTACATATTAACCACTCATCTCAATATTATTTTACGGTTATGATATGTTTTAATTATCACTCCCGTGTTTTTTATTTGCAAGGAAAACACTTGATCACTATATTCACTTTTGGCTATTTTATATACAACGTGGTTTAATTTTGGAACAAATCTCTATAATATATATATATATAGGCACCTTGATCATTTAATAATAATTTTTTTATCAAAAAAAATATTCATTCATTCAAATTGATAGAATACATCACCGCAATACAAATTCAAAATAGTCAAAAATAAAAAGGATGAAACTCCGAACAAACTCACAACATCCATGTTAATAGCATAAAACGGCAAATTGCATATGCCAACAAAATGTGATTATATTGAAGTGTCTGGAATACCCAAGTTTCTGGATATGTAGCATTGATGACAACAAAATAATTGATTAGATATGTACTGGATCGAAGTTAATCCCTCAACCTAAAACAAATAAACACCGCACAAAAGACTGAAAAATGAAATACACCGTACAAAGACGGAAAACAAAATGAATGAATATTGTTTATTTAATAAAATAAAATCTAAATTCTTGAGTAGATTTCGTCAACTAGGGGTGCTCGCGGTTCGGTTTGGATCGGTTATGAGACAAAAAATCATCCGTTCTAAAGAGAAAATAGTATGCCGTTTGCTTCGGTTTTTGGATGACTAAAATGATTATCCAATCCGATCCAATTTATGCAGTCTACTTCGGTTCATTTGTTCGGTTTTTAAATAAACATAAATACTTGTCAATAAAAAAAAAATCCTTAAAAATAAATAATTTATTTTAATTGTTAAAAAAAGTTAAGCAAACAACTACACTAATAATTATATTGCTATATTTAAAATATGTTGCTAGATGAAACTAAAGCGAGAATTGAGTGAGATGACGGTGGTTTAAAGGAGGCGATGATGAATTGAGAGAACATATACACTTGTTTTGTGTGTTGGTACGGCATAATTTTTTTTCTATTTTAGCGCATCTTACAAAAAGAGAAATATTTTTTTTTTGTGATAAAAAAAATAGAGATATAGTTGAGTTTATGACACAAACTTCGGTTCGGTTAGGATTGGTTCGGTTTTCATGTAGTCATCTGAAATCTGATCCGAACCAATCGGTTTTGCTATAAGGTGGTCCAAACACATCCAAAAAAAACTTAGGTTATTTTTCAGTTTTCAGTTATTTTTTGGATTGGATTGAATTTGAGCACCCCTATCGTCAACAATTTAGTTTTTAAATGTACTGTGTTGTAAAAAAAAACTGAACACGTGTTATTTTTTTAAGACAGCTGTATATATATATTTTTTGTTTGGTCGTATCTGTTATTTCCTAACTGTTCCAAAAATAAATCATTGTTGTATATAAAATATAGTGATCAAGTGTTTCCTTGCAAACAAAAAAGACGGGAGTGGTTATTAAAACATATCATAACCGTACAATAATATTGAGATCAACGGTTAACATGTAGAGTGAGTATAAACACTTACACCCGAATTAAAAGAATCATTCCTCTTAGAATAAAAGTATTTAAAATATATTTTCTTACCCTATAAATATATATAATGAATTTTAATTTTATCCCCTAAAGATAAAAATAAGTTATTTCATCCTCTACAAATTTATGTTTTGTTTTTAATTATCCTTAATAAACAAAATTGTCATTTTCTTGACATTTTTATAAAACATAATATGTACGTGCAAATATTTAACATAATCAGTAAATATAATATGAACACTTGAAGTAAGAGTTTAGCTTTGTATCTTCACCAAATTTAAATCTCGTCAGAGAAAGCTGTAAAATGGTCTTTAGTGTTGATGATTAATAAAATTTTCCCCTTCCCTATTTTTTTTAAATAACATGAACATAAAAATGATCATAACATTGACATTAAATGAACGTAAATTGATTATTTGATTAAAAAATAAAGCTTAAATGTTTTGAGAATAAAAAATATATTTAATTGATGCGAACACACTACCGTTTGCGCATTGGGTCAAGCACAAATATTCCTATATTTTGAGACCCATGGATCTCAAATGGTATTGTTCTTACTACTTCTAATGGTGTGGTTGAATATAATTTTAACAATACATTGCTGAAACTATTATTCATGTACATTGTTACTGCCACAAGTTTTTGAAGATCGATTGATTGATTTAGGAAGCTGTTAAAAATGGTCATTACTCGGTAAAGAGTACTTTATGGCCATGAATAATTTATAAAAAAAATTTGGTGGTATTGAGAGGCATATTGTTTTTGATTGACTTTATTCACTTTATTCTCCAAAAGAATAAAGTATTTTGAAAACTTAAAAACATTATTGGCCTGAATGAAATCATGTAAATTTCTCCAAGTGCGAGTGTATGAAATCGAAGTCATTATTTTTGGATTTGTCATGAGCACTAAGATTTTGTCGGGGTCTGACATAGAACAATACCATTCTTAATTGTAACGTAATTTTTAAGAGAAAAATAGAGTCTATAGTCTGTCTAGGCTCATATATATATTATAATTAATAGTATTGAGATTTTGAATGTAATTGAGATAAGATATGTCATAGATGGATGCACAATACCTGCAAGGCATATATTAATCTTAAATAGTCTAGCCCAGTTTCAAATCATAAAAAGTAGAATAATTGTTTATACCGTATACTAAAAAACAAAACAAAAATTTACACCTAATACGGTAACAATAATTTCATGTCTTTTTGTTTCACATTGACTTACATTTCTATAAAATAATATTGACTGACATAAAATATTTGATTAAACCGAAAAATAAATTAAGACAAATGATAATTAAATTCTAAATTTAGTTTTTTCCCTTATCTCATAAACTTTTTTCTAAACTGTGATATGTGAGAATTGACCATGTAATTGCATACTATACGTACCTCCCGTGCTTTCTATACGAGACAAAATTAATGTTTTGAATGGTTCACTAACTTTTTCATCTTCATGCTTTGATTCATTGGTATTATAGAAATTGACTTTGAAGTTGTATTATATAAATCATGCAAACTTAAATTGATTTAAATAAGAGAGCAATTACTTCAATACATAATGTGTAGGGACTTGGCGAGTTTAATTCAGTTGGTACATTATTGTGTCAACTTAGTGATGTTTGTGAAATATGATGTGCAAGTATACACAGTCCATTGTAATAAGTAATAAGTAAAGAGTGTGTCGAACCCACAAGAAATAGTTTAAGGGTTATGCATTTCAAGTTCATTCAAAAGTGTGTTTAGTCTATTATAATGGTCACAAAACATATTTGGTTTCTTAAAAAATAAATAAATTAACAGTTAAGTAGATTGATGGTTGAAAACAAGAATAAAAGAGTAGCTGAGATTATAATTCATTTAATGCATGAACGAACCATGGTGAATGATAACTATTGTCATGCCATTTGTGAGCAAGCTTGCCTTGTGGTTATGGTGTATGTCTACAACGTTATATATTAAAATGGGGTATGAGGCGAATGTTGGAATATTTTATGATATTCCAATAATATTATGTGGGCAAATATCTTTGTTAATTATATTAGCTATTTATCAATTAAGAGTCTTAGTTGATTAGTGATCAAATTAAGTAAAAGACTAATTAGATTTCTATTTAGATAATTAATTAATTGATTAATTAGTTGGTATGAGCTCAATATGAGTGGATGTCCAAATATTTGGATGGCCCATTAACGGAATAATGGGAAACCCTAATGGCCATCTAATATAAAAGAGGTTATGGTCCCCAATACACCGTACATGACAAAAACTCTCTCTTCTCCCCATCTGAAGATAACTTGAGGCATAAAAGTACCGGTTGAGGAAGAACCAAATCAGCCGCCGCTAACCGTGTAGATGTTGATGTTTGTTCCAGGTAGCTCTCTTTATTGTTGTTGTCAAGAGGGCTAGCATTAAAGCTATATCCAGGTATTCCTAATACCTAATTATTAATATCTATCCTTGATAAATCAAACATGTTGTAGATCCTGTTTATATACATGTTTTTTGCTTCCGCCTAAAGTATGATTATTGGTTTAATCTTTTCTTGCCGAGCATGTGTGTATGTAATTCTATAAATTAATTCCAACAGCGAATACTATGTCTAGGTCACACTTAATCCCGTTAGAGTTCAGAAACGCACTTGCTTGTTTGGTGTCTCACTAAATTTATCCATAAGAAAATGTAGAGAATAAATGTCTATATCTCACTTAACCTTATTAACTTTATTATTTTCATTAACATGCTAGATGCCTCATAACATGCAACTTGTATTTAAATCTAGGTTGACCAGTGTAATACCCTAATTTTGCGCTTTTTTAAATAAATATTTTATTTAAAAAATTATTTCTTATTTTTATGAGAAATATCAAAAAATAGTTTTTTCGATAATTTTGTTTTACAATTTATTCATTTTCCTTTATTTCTTTTAATTTGTCGCAATTTATCTTTTTATACGAAAAAATAGTAAAAATAATCAAAAATAGTTTTTATCTCTTTATATTTCATTTTTTTACATTTTTATCCATTTTTTCTTATTGATTTTTTACATTTTTACCATTTTATAAAAATTATTTGTTTTTCAACCAAATCACATTGCGACACATCATCCTCTTACACTTCATAATCTTTTTCATTATCATTTTACCATTAATTATCCCTTAACCTCAAAATTATCCTAAAATTACAAAAAATGCCACTTAATCTAATTCATCACTATAAATACAATTAAATAATCAGATCAAAAGAGGAGGCACATTTCGCAAAAAACGCAGCCACCACACTATAAAAAAACGCGCCATTTAGCGGCGGTTTTGGTTCTATTTAGCGGGGGTTTTCAACCTCCGCAAATTTTTTAGCGGCAGTTTTAAAAACCCCCGCTTAATCGATTCCCATAAATTATTAGCGGCAGTTTTTTTGAACCGCTGGTATCACCCTCCAAAACCGCCGCAGTGCAGTGCCTACATTTTGTGGGGGTTTTAAACCTCTTTAAAATCAGCTCTGGATCTGTTTAATAATACTATTTTGCGGGGGTTTTTAACCTCCTTAAATCAGTTTCTTTTTTTTTAATTTAATCCTTACATTTTTGTTTTTAACATACATAAACTTTATCATTTTACTCAATTCCAAAATAAATATTATATAATCATGATGACATAAATTTATATATATATTGTCTAATATCAAATGACTAATAATTCATAATAGCTAAAGATTCATCATAACAAAATATAGAAACAATATCACTTTTGTTCACCTTCCTAAATCAAAACATACAACCCAACAAAATGGAATGGTGTTTGATAATCATCCTAATTATAATACTAAAACCAAAGAATCTACAATTTGATACATCAAAATTTTAATGTTAACTAATAACCACTTATAAAAGAAGTAACATCCACTGAAAAAAAATCAAAGATCAATGTATCAACTTGCTTAATTGCCTCGTGATCATGTATATCACCCTGCAGATTCATAGAAATTAAGATACAAATTAGAATACCAAACCAACTAACAACAAAAGAAACATCAAAGGAGGAAAAATACTACAAACCTATAGAACAGCAAAATAAACAAAACCATATAACCACAAACTGAAGCAATAATTCCAATCAAAAATATGCGAACTACCAACCCAATATATTAAACCAAGGCTTCCTACCTAAGGTTGACATAGATATATCTAATCTGATCATATGCTGAAACAGAAGCAGAAAAGTAATGGAATAAGCAGCCAACCTCGCAAGTAATTCTAAGTGTGTCAAGGTAAGATCTATGAAAATATTGAATCGCTTCCTGAGCTTCCTAGTCCGTACGAAATCCGATTAAAGCAAAGATGCCTCGCTAGCTCCATTAAGCACAAACTCCAATTGCATAATCTGGTACTTCATCAAAACACAGTAAGTAACCAAGGAGTATTCGTTTGCATAAAACATACAACTCCACACAAATAATACAAGAAAAAAACAATGTTAGCTTCAAATGGAAATGCTAATTAGCTGAGTTCCTCACTAGAATTCTGAGTCATTATTGTGTAAAGGCATTTCAGTGTACTTAGGAATTCAAAGTGGCAAAAATACAGAGCCAAAGCACAACAGAACCCAAAAGCACAAATGAAAGGCAATTCAGCAAAAGGCTACTATATATGTAAATCAGAGATAAGCATTGTGACTGAATAAGGTCTATGTTAGTAACAAATACCTGATCAAGTGAGTCTCTTTTTCTGCTAGCCATTTCTGGTTCACAACTCTTCCTTGGACTGACTTGGATTTATCTTCATTAATTGTCAAATTAGAAAACAATAGCTTCTTAGTAGGAAAAGCCAAAAGAAACACATAGGGAATTCTGTAAACTATGCAATACTAAATGTGTCTACATAATAAATTGAAGACACTACATAGTAAAGTAGTACCTATTTGTTGTTTAGTCATTGGCAACAACTACTAGATATTAATCTTAAAAGGACATAGAGCTACCTAGATTTCACACATGCTTAGTTATTTTATAATCAAGGTCGGTTGGGAGACTATCTATCAAAGGCTTTAAATTGTCGTACTAACAAATTAAATAATCAAAAAGTTGCAATTGAGCAAAGGTTAACCGCAAACATATTCACATCATTATAATTTGCAGAATAAGTTCTAAATTGAAAATGACCTTCTTGAAGTGATTAATCCAAAGGAAATAAACCAATCATAAAAACTAGGTCCTTTGAGAAACAATCACCTTGACTACATGTATGTACACTACATCATTCTTTTAAGCAGTTATAAAATAAGAAAAACTTGTCCTATTAATCTCAATGTAAAGGTATAAAAGAGACAGACTATTAAGGCAGGAGAAGAAACACAAATATATTACAACTTATAATCTCAATTGTATAATCATTCAACCAATTTAATATAATTAGATTCATAAAAAAATCCCAAATCATGGTTTCAAAAAACCCTAACCATGGAGTTCAAAACAGAGAATAGATAAATGAGTAGTGTTATGCATTACCTGTATTTGTGTCTTGTTGCTATTGAAGGCTGAAGCTAGAAGAATCGGAGGTCATGGCAATGGACGGAGGAAGGACGTGGCGGTGGACGGAGGAAGGCGGTGGCGTCAAATTGAGTCTTCGAGAAGGGTTTCGATCGATAAGAGGGAAGTGAGAGAGAGAGAGAGAGAGAGGGTTTCAGTGAGAGAGGATCGAAGGATTTGAGAGAGAAATTGAATGAAGAGTAAAATAAAATAAATTGAGAAATAAATTAGGCTTAAATACACTTTTGGTCCTTTAACTTATTTTTAGGTTTCGTTTTGGTCTTATAACTATTTTTTGCTCCGTTTTAGTCCTGTAACTATCTTTCCGTTAACTATTTTGGTCCTTTCCGTTTGAAAAATTGTTTAGATGTTAGTTTTTGCGTACGTGGCAGCTAATGACTTGGTGAGGGTCGTGTGACATGGCATTTGCACTGAATCAGGCTGAAATTAGAGAGACAATTAGAGAGAATTAGGGTTAGGCGATTTTTGCGAGTGAGAAGACGAACGAACGACGAAGAAGACGAAGGCAACGGTGACGACGGCGACGGCGAAGAAGGACATCGGAAGACTAGCCTACAGGTATCGATTGTTATTAACCCTCAATTTATTTGCGCTGTAGTGTCAATTTAGGGTTTGTGTTGATTGAATTTTACTGGTTTAGGGTTTCTGTTGACTGGTAATGGTTTAGGGTTTGTGTTCACTGTTACTGGTTTAGGGTTTCTTGACTTGAATGGCTTAATATGTTGAATGTGTGATTGAATGTCTGAATTTGTGGGGTTGGTTTTGATTATATGTTGAATTATGTATAAATTGTGAATATTGTATGTTGTAAAGTTGTGAATATTGTTGTGAATTATGTCTGAATGTTCTGAATTTGTCTGCATTTGTTTATAGGAAATTCAGTCATGGATGAGAAATTTGATATTGTTGTGCACCACAGTGGGAGGTTTGATAAATTTCATTTTCTGGGTTACACAGGGGTAGAGTGTGATTGGAGGTGTAACCCAGATTATTGGTCATATTTTGAGGTTTTGGGTAACCTTAAGGATATGGGTTTCATGGAAATAGAGAGTATATACTATTATGACCCAATGGCTGAGGAGAACCTTGTTTTATTTAGGGATGATAATGATGCTAGGAGGGTTATGAATGTTTCTAAAATGAATGGAATGGGGCATATATATGTTGTTCACCCAATGTCACAACCAGACATTATTCAATTGATAGATTTTGGGCCAACTGATGAAGAAGGTGAGGGTAATGTGGGTGGGCCAACTGATGAAGAAGGTGATTGTAATGTGGGTGGGCCCACTGAAGCTGATGTTGGGCCCAGTGAAGATGGTGTTATTGGGCCTAATGGGCCAAAGGTGGTAGTGGACAATGAATTTGGGCTAAATGACATTGCAGAAGGGGAAGAGGAGGTTGATAGTGATGATAGTGCATTAGATATTAATTTTGATGACTCAGAGGATGATTGGATTTTAGAGGATAACTTTGAAGTTGGTGAGACTGGTGGGGGTGTGAGGGATGAGGGTGTGACTGGTGGTGAGGGTGTGACTGGTGGTGTGACTGTTGAAACTGTGGGGGATGAGGGTGTGACTGGAGGTGAGGGTGTGGGTGGGGGTGTGACTGTTGAAACTGTGGGTGATGAGGGTTTGACTAATGTTGCAAAACCCAAAAAGAAGAAACCAAATAAGAAGAGGGGTAAGAGGGGTAGGGTAAGAGGGGTAGACCTAGAAAAAATCCTATTCCAAGCCCACCTGTTACTGAAGAACCTAATCTTGATGTTGTTCGAGATGGTAGTACAACTGAGGATGATGAAATTAGTTTTGGGACTGATCAACATGCTGGGCAGTCAAGTAAACCTAAAAACAATGGACTTAGTGATAGTGAGAATTATGACTCTGATGAATTGGACAGTGGGTGTGATAGTGAGGATGAAAATGGTAGTAAGTCAAAGTATCCAACATTCAAGCTACCCCATAAGATGACAGACTACAAATGGGAGGTTGGGACTTATTTTTCTTGCAAAAATGATTTTCAAGAAGCTGTTAGGGCATATGCAATTCATTCTAGGAGAGATGTTAGGTTTGAGAAAAATGACAAAATTAGGATGAAGGCTGTGTGCAGGAGAACTCCTTGTAAGTGGTGGTTATTTTGTGCAAAATTACCAAATGAGGAAACATGGATATTAAGGAGATTTAATGACACCCATGACTGTCAAAGGGACTATAGGGTGAAGATGCTTAGTTCCAATTGGCTTGGTAAGAAACTTGAAAATAGTGTTAGAGAGAATCCAAACTTGAAATTATCTGACATTATGGAGAAAACACAACACAAATGGAATGCTAAAATTACAAAGTCAAAGGCTTTGAGAGCTAGATCAAAGGCTGTTGATGCTGTTGATGGCTCATTTAGAGAACAATATACTAGGATGTATGACTATGCTCATGAGATACTTAGGTCAAATATTGGATCAACTGTCAAAATTACCACTCAACCATTCCTAGGAGGTGAAGGTGCTTTAGAAGATCCTAATGCTAGTTTTTGTCCACATTTTCAAAGAATCTACATATGTTTGAAAGCTTGCAAACAGAGTTTTTCAAGGTGTAGACCTATTATTGGATTAGATGGATGTTTTCTAAAAGGATACTATGGTGGTCAACTACTAGCAGCTATAGGAAGAGATCCAAATGACCAAATGTTGCCCATTGCATATGCTGTAGTTGAAGGAGAGACTAAAGATACATGGAGTTGGTTTTTAGAGCTTCTTGCAAATGATCTTGGAGGCACAGAAGTTTCTAATACATATACATTCATCAGTGATCAACAAAAGGTATGATGTTCACTTTATTTTTAATCCCTTTATTGACTTTATAAGCACTTATTAGTACTGATAAGCACTTGATAAGGACTTATAAGGACTTATTAGTACTGATAAGTGCTTATAAGCACTTATAATTATTTATTAGTATTGATAAGCACTTATAACCACTTATAAGCACTGATCTGCACTTATAAGCACTTATAAGCACTGATAATTATTTATTCAATTTGTTGTGTAGGGACTTTTGCCAGCACTTGCAGAATTGCTTCCAAAGGCTGAACACAGATTTTGTGTGAGGCATTTGTATAACAACTTCAGAAAAGTGTATCCTGGAAAGAAACTGAAGGAGTTGATGTGGAATGCAGCAAGAGCAACTTACCCAAATTATTGGTTGAGGCATATGCGAGAAATGAAGAAAATCAATGAAGAGGCTATGAGGCATTTGCTGAAGACTTCACCAAGACATTGGACAAGATCATATTTCACACCAAGAGCAAGGTGTGATACGTTAGTGAACAACATGTCAGAGGCTTTCAACTCTTGTATTGTTGGTGCAAGATCAAAGCCTATCATTACTATGCTTGAGGAGATTAGAGTGTACATCATGGAAAGGTGGGAGAAGAATAGACAGAAGATAAGCACTTATGATGACAGTGTTTTGCCAAACATTAAGAAAAGACTTGCAAGGGAATCAGCTTTTACAAACAAATGGATTGTGGTGTAAGTAATATTTTATACTATTTAATAAATTCAATTTAGTCCTGCCTAACTTTTTAGTTAGTTCAATTTAGTCCTGCCTAGTTTTTTATTTAGTTCAATTTAGTCCTGCCTAACTTTTTATTTAGTTCAATTTAGTCATGCCTATAATGTTTAATAAGTTTAATTTAATCCTGGCCTGGCTGGCACTTATATAAGTTTAATTTAATCTGAATGTATAAAATGTTTCTGACTAAATTTTCATTATTATTTGTTAGGCGTTGTGGACTTCAATTTTATGAAGTTAGGCATATTACCTGTCTTGGGGACAAGTTTTCTGTTAGTCTTGGTGCAAAGGTTTGTTCATGTAGGAAATGGATGTTAACTGGACTACCATGTGTCCATGCTCTTTCATGTATGAGGGAAGATAGCATTGACATGTTAGAGTATGTCCCTGATTACTACAAGAAGGCAGCCTATGAGGCATGTTATCAGTCAATAATATATCCTGTCAATGGTCAGAACTTATGGGAAAAAACTACTTATACAGACTTACAGCCCCCACCTATTAAGAGACAACCAGGTAGGCCTAAAAAAAAGAGAACAAGAGGAGATGATGAATTGCAAAGGGATAATTCATCATTGGGAAGAGAAAGACATGGGATTAAGTGTAGTAGATGCCAACAAGTAGGCCATAACAAAGCAACTTGTAAGTTGCCACCACCACCACCACCACCAGATGCTGGTCAACAACCATCATCATCTAATCAAGCTGCACCATCATCTCAGCAGACAACTCATGCTTCTACTGCACCATCATCTCAGCAAACTTCTCAGCCTGCTACAGCACCATCATCAATGCACACTTCTCAGCCTCCTACTGCACCATCATCAACACCTGCTACTGCTGCTACTACATCATCATCAATACCTGCTACTGCATCTCAGAAATCAAACACCAAGAAGGCAAAAAAGACTGCATCTCAGAAGAATAAGGCAACCACATCTCAGCCACTTTCTCAGCCATCATCTCTGCCATCACCTCAGCCAGCAAGGGAGACCACCAACAAGAAAAGAAAAGAATCATCTTCTCAGCCTGCAGTTGATAAAGGAAAAAGAGCAAAACTGCCGGTTATAAGGAAGAAATGAGCGAGCTATAAGCCTACAAGTTTCATTTTGAGTTATTTTGATATGTTGTGTCATGTAATGGTTAAATACCATTTTTATCAGCTTATTAGAGCAATTTAAGTCCTTTTGAGTAATGACTTGTAATATTGAGCAACAATTATGTGCCTTGACTTGTAATATTTAAGTAATGACTTGTAATATTTAAGTCCTTTTTGAGTATGAAAATGCTTGACTTGTAATATTAAGCATCAAGACTAAAATGCTTGATTTGTATCACTTATAAGTTATGTTAAGTGAATTACTTACTCTACATTATTGATCATCTTGGCTTGTATTACTTGATGGTTTATGTCTCTTTATAGCAGGTTACCAAATGGTTTAAGACCATGGTTTTAAAGCATTTACAAACACATCATGGCAAAAAAATTTAAGGTTTTCAAACACAATGTGGTCAATTTGAAACACATTAAACTAAAATTTTTACTAATTTAAAACACACCAATATACCATTTGACACACAACATTATACACCAAATTAACAAGAAATTAACAAACTTGAACACACTTCATTTAACATTTTCAACCACAACACAATACATTGATCATCTTAAATTGTTGAGCATTACACAACACATTACTCAACATATTACTATTGCAAACACATTACTACTTTGAAAGACCAACCTAATGTTTCAAACCCATAACATAATGTTTCAAACCCAAACAAATTTGAAAGACCTACTTAATGCTTCTCTAATGACAAAATCATTGTCATTAAGACAATGTTACACACAAAACATACAATGCCAAAAACAAGAGCAATCTTGAACAATTTCCTACAATTGACAATATTTGTCTTCATAACCCAATTTTCTTCCTTTAGCACCAAATTTTCTTCCTTCATCTTTTCCAATTTCTTTTTCTGCTTTATAATCTTCAAATCACGATCATCAGCAACAACAACATCATCATCATAATAACTCTGAAAGTAATTGCATCCATTATCAATTCGATTACGCCAATTTCTACATCCCCAAAACTTTTCCCCATGCTTGGGGTTTGTGATGTCAGAGATTGTTCTTAGAACTGCTACCTCACCACATTTACAATTAGGAATTCTCCTTCTAATTGAAGACACAACAGATCCTGAAATCGTCCTTCCACCATCATTTAATCTTCGACAGTGAGATCCAGAGCTGGACATGGTTGTGCGAAAAATTTCAGCAGCAAGAGAATACAATTGATGGAGAAGATAAGTGTGATGGATAAGAAAAGAAAAGATTAAGGCATGGATGAAGAAGATGAAGAACCCTAATTTCAATTTGGGATTTTTTTTTTCAAATCCCTAATTTCTCTTCTCTTCAATCTCTTCTTTCAGCCAAAAATCAGTGCTAATGCCATGTCACACGAGCAAAACCAAGTCATTAGCTGCCACGTAAGCAAAAACTAACGTCTAAACAATTTTTCAAACGGAAAGGACCAAAATAGTTAACGGAAAGATAGTTACAGGACTAAAACGGAGCAAAAAATAGTTATAGGACCAAAACGAAACCTAAAAATAAGTTAAATGACCAAAAGTGTATTTAAGCCAATAAATTAAGAGTTTTCTGTGCCTATTTACGGGAGTTTAGAAACCCCGGGAATATAACAAAGAAATTTCACGTGTCACCAATTTTAGCCTCAATCTACGGGAGTTGTTGAAAACCTCCGCTAAATAACCCCCGCTGTTTAGCGCGTTTTTTGTAGTGCCACCAGACACCACAACCACCACGCCGGAATTCCATTTTCCGGCGAGGAACCACCGCCTCCGGCTGTCACGAAAAACCACCAAAAATCAAAATCAAATACTCTTTTTCTATTATTTCGACCCTTCTGAGTCTAAATCTACCATCAATTTCGCCAAATAACAATCGGAAAACCATTAAAAGATAGATCTAAGTCCGGCCGAAATCAAATCTCCATTTCCGGCCATTTCAAGCTCGAAACAAAGTAGATAATCATCGATCTGATCTCCTGAGGCATCTCTGAATACTCTCTTTGTCCATTTTCGTCGAAACTAACCGGAAATTCGAGTTGACGTTTTGAACCCGCCGGTTTGTTCTCATTCGTTTTTGTTTATGTGTTCATGATCTATGAAAACTGATGCCAAATTCATATTCCTTGTGAAATTCCGTGTGATTTGATATATTTATTTGTTGTTTTTGGTGACTGGAACTCATTCCGGTAGCGTCGCCGGCGCCTCCGCTCGCGTCCTCTGTTTCTGTTCGGTTTGGTGAGGAAGAAGATAACACTGGACACGTGGCGCGCGAGGATTGGTCCTGGCCAATTTCTCAGCGCGCCCCTCAGTTACTTAATGCGCCCCCCGTTAATGGATATATTTATATAACAAAAAAAATATAATGAGTAGAAAACTTAATTTTTCAATAAGGATAATTTAGGATTTTAATAAAAAAAATGAGGATAGTTTTGTCAAACATAATTAAAAATCTCTCCCCTCCCCTCCTCTCCCCTTCTTAAAAATCCCTCATCTCCCTTCCCTTCCCCTCAGTTGAACCAAACAGGACCTTACGGTGTGTGCAGCAGCCTCATGTGTGTTTATGTGTGCAGCAGCCTCCATCTTTTTTCTAAAAACCAAACACTTTATATTTTCTTTTTTGGGCTAGGCCATGTGGCCTTTTTTCATATTCTATTCAATGCATCCCTTTTCCAATTAAAATGTATTTTGTGCCTTCTTTCACCAATAAAATATCAATCACTTCAAAATTTGATAGTAATGCCTAATTCAAATGATCAACCTATTTCGTAGAATTAATGAAACAAAACAAACTACATAATATGTTTGGTTAATAAAGAAATTAAGCGCATAATCAATCTTTTAACTTATGAATTAAAAAACTACAATTTATTTAAAATGACCTAAAATTAAACACTAAACTAATAAAATTAAATTATAACTTAATTAAAATACTCTAAAAACTACATTTAATATGATGTCATCACTATGTTGTCGGAAGATTCGTGCTAGGACTTTAAACTCTCACTTGATAGTGATACCAATGATCGGAAAGAATTAGCAAAGTGATGGTGTCGTGCGTGTAGCCTTGAAACCCTAGCAGAGCGAATTCTTAAAATGTTATACCTTATATAACATTGTTTTGACAAGGTTCATATAGACACTGCAACATGATACTATTAAATTTTACGTAAAAAAAAATGATACTACTAATTTTCCTTTTGACTATCTACTAACTATATATTA
Organism: Trifolium dubium; assembly: GCA_951804385.1. Lineage (NCBI taxonomy): Eukaryota > Viridiplantae > Streptophyta > Magnoliopsida > Fabales > Fabaceae > Trifolium > Trifolium dubium. Next base: position 4,510,348 of record OX638065.1, on the reverse strand, counting down.
ATATAATATACTAAGTAAGTTACTAATTAATCCTTTTTAAAATCTAATTATAATTATTTAAGTTTTTATTAACGTCCTTTATCGTAATTAACAAAATATGGAGAAGTTGTTTCCCACACAAATCAACAATTAGTCACAGATTTAGTCAAACAAACAAAAAATTAGTCACATATAAAAAAAAAAACTAACATGCTATTTGTGCTCCACTTTTTAAGTTACTTTGTTAAAAAAAACTAACTAATTTTTAAAGTTTTTTTTTGCAAAAAGCAGCTTAGTGTGATACTATAAAAAAAATAAAAAACACCTATTTTTTGACTGAAAAAACAAAACCAACTTGTTATTTGTGCTCCACGTTTTTTACTTACTTTGTTAAAAAAAAAACTAGCTAATTTTTAAAGATTTCTTTTTGCAAAGATTATTTTGAATTCCATAGAAATGAGTGCTATAAAGTTATATCATGGGCGACAAAAACAGTTTAATGATGCTATGTTTGTGCTAAGTTACTCAAATTATTAAAAACAAAAAATTACCCAAAGAAAACAAAAACTAAACTAGTGGTATCCTTTCTATATAAGTTACTCATAAGGCTAAAAAGGAAGAACACAATATGGCAGTTTTCACTCCGCACCATCTCTCATCCTGACTACTACTTCTCCCTACTTTCTCCATCACTTTATCTTTGCTATTAATTTTCATGACAGCATCTTCTAATTTGGTAAGTTTTTTACATTATTGTTGTGACTTTTGTTCCTATGAGTAACATAATTTTCATCGCATGGTAAATTGGATTGACTACATTTCAAGTGTCAATAGCGTTTGAAAATAGAATAATATTTTGCTTAAATTACACTACACAAATGTCATTTAGTATAAAATATGCTAACGTTACTAGATGAATAGAGAAAAATATTTGACACGATCATGAAAGTTGTTCGGAAGCAAAAAGGGGGAGTTTTTTTTCCCATATGGATATGGTGGAACAGGAAAAACTTTCATGTGGAACACTTTAGCAACAACTTTACGATCAAAACGGGACATTATTTTAACTGTAGCTTCTAGCAGAATTGCATCTTTATTGTTGCCTGGAGGAAGGACAGCTCATTCAAAGTTCAAGATTCCAGTTCCAGCACTTGAATTTTCTATTTGCAATATAGAGAAGGGAACTGAACTAGAACAACTTTTAAAATTAACAAAGTTAATTATATGGGATGAAGCTCCTATGGCTCACAAATTCTGCTCTGAAATTTGGACAAATCCTTAAAAGACATAATGAGTGGGGATAAGTCTTCTGCGTCATATATATATGGAGGAAAAGTTATAGTCTTTGGTGGTAATTTCAGACAAATCTTTCCGGTAATACCAAGAGGAAGTAGATCTGATATTGTTCATGCAACAATAAATGCCTCTTATATTTGGGATCATTGCATTGTTTTAACCCTTACCAAGAACATGCGGTTGCTAAATTGTTCAGCAAATTCAAACTTTGAAGAAATTAAAAAAAAATCTGAATGGATATTAAGGACCGGGGATGGAGAAGTTTTAGAACCAAATGATGGATATGAAGATATCCCAATTCCAGATGAACTTTTAATTTCATAATTCGATGAACCCATTGATGCAATTGTTAAAAATACATATCTTGATTTATTGAATCATTACATTGATGGTCAATATCTACAAAGTAGAGCTATTTTAGCATCAAATATTGAGGTTGTAGATGAAATCAATGATTATATATTGAAGCACATTCCAGGTATTTCAAATTCATTAGTTGAATAGATTTAATATAATTTATAACATATGCAATTATTTTTTTACAAAGTTTTATTGTGTTTTTGTTGAATATAGGTGATGAAAAAAAATATCATAGTTCAGACTCCATAGATCGAACCGAAGAAAATGATAATGAAACATTTGAACAACTTACACCAGAGTTTTTAAATTGTCTAAAAACATCTGGACTTCCGAACCATTCCATCAAACTAAAAGTTGGCACGCCAATCATGTTGTTGAGAAATTTAGATCAACCTGAGGGGTAATGTAATGGTACTAGGTTGACTGTTACTAAACTTGGAGATCATGTGATTGAAGCTAAAATAATTACTGGAAAAAACATTGGCAATATAATATATATTCCAAGAATGTCGATGTCACCATCATAATCACCAGCCATTCAAGCTTATAAGGAGGCAATTTCCAATTAATGTTTCTTTTGCCATGACAATAAACAAGTCTCAAGGTCAATCTTTAGAATATGTTGGATTATACTTGCCAAGAGATATTTTCAGTCACGGTCAACTCTATGTGGCAATTTCTAGAGTGAAGAGCAAACAAGGATTGAAGATATTAATACATGATAACGCAAGAAAATCATTGAATACTATTACAAATGTTGTGTTCAAAGAGATTTTCCATAACATCCAATAGCTAATTTAAATTCATCTCCTATTTCTCCATTTCAAATTGGAATTTTATATTGTCATTCATTAGATATAATTTCTATAAATTACTAACTGAGTTGCACTTATTCACACACACACATATAAATTTACACTTTAATGCTTCAACCTAAAATAATTAGAAATAACAATTTTGTTCAATTTTTTCAGGAACTTGCAAAGACTCAAATTATGCTCACCTTCTTTTACACAAAGTCTTACAAATGTAGAACGGGAGTTAATCATTAATAATTCACTTCAAATTAAAGTATCTCATTTATTAAGTTGTATCTATAGATTCCATGTTGTTTTCAACAAACCTATATGTACTTTGTAATAGTATAAATTAGATATGTATTTTTTTTTTTACAAAGTTAGATATGTATTTATTAATATATTTTATTTGACGGGATGTATTTATTAATATTAAAATCATATTTTATATTATATGTTTAAAACTTTATTAATGCAATGATAAAAAACATGTTTTCAAATTGAAATGTGTTGTTTCTTTTAAATTTTCTTTTGATTTCTGTTTTTTTTTTTTTACGGATCTTTGGTTTTAATTATTATTATTTTTCTAATTAAACAAAAAAGAAATTAACAAATTAACCAACATTTTTAAAAACTACATAAGTATTTAGTACAATTAAATATAACATTTAACCATAACTCAGACCCGTGCGGATGCACGGGTTTATAACTAGTATAGAATATAAGTTTTATCTATTTTAATAGCAACAAATAACAGCATGTAAACCTCCCTGTGAAATTGAAAAGTGAGAGTGAACAAGGAAATATGACCGAGAGGGAGCTGCGATTGACAAAGAGGATATATAAACAATAAACTATAGAAAGTTACAGTTTTGTTTAACACAGTTGGGATAGACATAAAATGTCACTCTAATGTTAATAAGTTAATTAGTCACGAGAATGTAAAAAAAATACTTTGATGATTTGATATTGGTCTTGTGGATCCTCAATGGAAACCTAATCCAAATATTAGTAATATAAGCGTATGTTTCAATACGCGTTGAACAACCTCAAACGTGTTTCTAGTATCTCCAAATACAGTTTGACCAATTTTTGTTCTGTTTGGGTGATTGTAAAAGCGATTCTGTTGACCGTGGATCTATTTCCAAATTCATGTCTACGCGAAGCCAAAAGTCGAAGCTTTTGCGTCAACATGAATCGATTTTGGAATTTCATTTGTTATGACAGATATATATTTCCTATTTACCCGGGACTTCTTTTCCATTAGTTTTCTTTATCTTCTTATATTACCATCCCTCCGCTTATTTCAGTTTTCTTTTTATGGTGGTTTCTCTGGTGGTTTTGTTGTTCCGCTGCCATTGATCTATTGAAGAAGGAAAGCAATTAGTTTCTTTTTGGGATTTTTTTAATTATGTATAATAATTACATTTATGTAGTTTCTGTAAAAAAAAAAATTACATTTATGTAGTTATACATTCAAAAGAAATTTTGAACTAGACTATTCAAACAATATACATTTTATTTAATCAATTTTGTATTATTATATCTAAATATAAATCAATTCTATTTAAACAAAATCAATTCTGTCAGAATCAATTCTACCCACCGCAAAACCAAACACAAGTATAATAATTTTGTTTTAAATGTAATTTTGCTAAGTTATATGTTAAAAAACTTAAATCAATACTAATATTGTGTAAGATCTTTATTTTTCTACAAATTAAATTTAAACTTTATTTAATTAAATTTTACTGTTAATTTTTTGCCGTGCTTGGCACGGGTTCATACGCTAGTTAAATTAGAGTATGAAAAATAATATAAATTTTGTATATATTTCATGTAGACTAAAGTGTCCGTTTGACCTAGTTTTATTTTTCCCTTAAGTCATAAGTATGACCAAACACATATTCTATTAAACTCTTATTAAAAAAAAAAGTGGCTTAATACTAATAAAAAAAATATAGAGATTTGTCTCGATCAAAAAAATAATAATCAAAATACGCTATGTAAAAAAAGATAAGTACAAAGTACAAACTATATCAAAATATTTTAGTTTACAACACAAAAAAGGATAAGTACTTTTAAATACAAAAAATAAATTACCAAACAACTTTTACTTTATTTGTAAACCTCTTTTTATTATTTTTAAACTTAAAGCAACTTTTACTCTTAAAAAAAGTTGGGTCAAACGAAACCTAAATCAACATATTGACACGTGTCTTCTTAAAATCACTCTCAAATTTTTCTTAGGAACTAAAGGGTGGAAATCAAAAATAAAATAAAATAAATCACTCTCAAACTCCCTAACTCTATCAAATATCAATATCTCAAATTAGAAATTATCATTGACAAATGTATCTTGATTTGATTTGATCTTTGTCTTTGTTACCATTTCTCTCATGTTGGTCCCTCCAAATGATTAAATTCTGTTAGAAGTCCCACATTGGCTAGAGATATGGCATAGATAGCCTTTATAAATGTGTGCAAACCTCAACTCTTAAGCTAGCTTTTGTGGTTGAGTATAGGCCTCCTAAATTCTAATATGGTATCAGAGCTTATCCTAGATCCATTTGTTGTTTGTTGTGGAGACCTCCCATATTTGGGGCACCCGTTATTGTTGATTCCACGTTCCAGTTTGTTCAGTTCTGGACGTGAGGGGGTGTGTTAGAAGTCCCACATTGGCTAGAGATATGGCATAGATAGCTTTTATAAATGTGTGCAAACCTCAACTCTTAAGCTAGCTTTTGTGGTTGAGTATAAGCCTCCTAAATTCTAATAAATTCATAAAAATTGACAGTCAAAGATTAATTTGATATAGTAACAGAGTCAGTGATATATTTGAGAGTAACAAAGACAATGACTTCGTTTGACCTCATTTTTTTAAGAGTAAAAGCTGCTTTAAGCTTAAAAGTAATAAAAAGAGCTTTACAAATAAAGTAAAAGTTGTTTGATAATTTTATTTTTATATTTAAAAGTACTTATCTCTTTTTTGTATTTTAAACTAAAATATTTTGATATAGTTTATACTTTGTACTTATCTTCTTTTTACATAATGTATTTTAATTTTAATTTTTTTTTCCAGATAAATCTCTATATTTTCTTCATTAATATTAAACAAATTTTTTTAATAAGAGGTTCATAAAATACGCGTTTGACCCTACTTATGATTTAAACAAAAAGTAAAATTAAAACATAGTCGGACTAAACAAACATTAATTTAATGATTTACTCTTTTAATGTTGTTATTTTTATCACTAATACTCCAATTTGAGAAAAATTAATTTAATTTGAATCTGCATCTAAGTAATTGCAAATATTTTATAATTTCCTTGTTTCATCTATATTAATTAAAAAAGACAAAAATAAAATAAAATAACATTTAGTCAAAAAAGTAGAAAATAACATAAATAAAAGAGGAAATATACCTAACTCAGAAAAAATGATACTATATATAAAAAGGATTCATGCATCATCAAAAACTTAAATTAAATACACTTGATTCCAATGTTTTTTTGTTTTGACATTCACCTTTTAATTCCTAGCACAAAGGGCTCTAATAGTCTAAAATTTAGGACGAATTTTAGCATTAAATAGTTCCAGTCTTTTCACAAAAACAACTATTGAAGATTGAACCACGGTCTCACTACCAAGTCTAATGCCAATTACCACTAAATCAACTAATATTTATTAATTCCAATGCTTTTAATTTCAACCTTTTTTCTTACCTAGAAACAAAAAACCATTTTTCTACATACAATTTAATTACAATAATTTTTTCAACCTTTGTTTTAAACATAAGAAACTAACTAATATTTTTTTTCTTATTTTTTTAAGTGTGTGTATATAGACGAAATAAAAAATTATATAAAAAATAAAGACTAGGATTCGAACTTTAATACCCGATCTAATAATTTTGACATTTTCTATCGCAATAATTTCTAAACTTTAAAATCTTTTACTACTATTTAAATTATTGTTTATTTTAAACATAGAAAGCCAGCTTAAAATTTAAGATAACCGCAATTAAGAATTTAAGCCTCATTTTTAATAATAGTAACAAAGTGGCTTTAAGAAAAAGATTCGATACCAAATTTGTAGGACACCGATGCAATCAAAATAACGTGTGTCATAGCGATGAGATCAAAATATAGAAAACCCATAAGGGTATTATAGTCATTAAACATTCACCTCAACCACTATATAAACCACACCTCTCTTCATAACAACGCAAACCAATTCCAATTCTAATTTCTTCACCTTTCTTAACCTAATTTTTCTCTCTTCAATTTTTCCATTGTTTTTTTCAATTTTCTCTGTAAGTGCATTTCGATTTGTTTGTGTAATTATTTTCAATTTCAATATCAATTGTTTTTGTGATGATTTCAATTTCTGATTGTTTTTTCGTTGTTTTTGATTTTGTTCGATTTAGGTCAATTTGATTCGTAATTCTGATTCATAGAGGTGAAATCGTGATTCATAGATCGGTCTCCAATTGTTTCATAACTGTAAGTATAAACCTTTTATTTAATTTTTGTGTATTTTTTTTGGATTGTTGTTTATGGTTTTTGATGATGAAATATGATTCAATTTTTGAATGAATTAAATGAAAAATTTGTTATGAAAAAAATTATCTAATTTTCCTTGTTGTTGTTGTTGTATGATATAATTTGATGATTGAAACGGATCTGTTTGTGCCAAATTTTCATTTTCTTTTTTGTTTGTTTTGATAATCTGAAAGCTTTTGATTCTCAATGTTTCTAATAATATCTGAAAATTGCGTATAAATTGTAAATTATATTGTATCCTAGGAACGTTATTATGATTTAATTCGGAAGAAATAATATTTATTTTTCGTTATATAACAACCGGTTAAGAAATTTGTATGCTCATTTTTTCAATTATGATGTATATGTTGCTCAATATGATAAAATTTGATGCTAAATTTGTGTTTACACAAATTGTAGAAATCTATGGTCAAAAATACCCAGAAATAAGAACTTATATGCAATTATTGGCCTGTTTTTGTTTTTGTGAATGACATTTTTTGATGTTTTTTTTTGCAGGAAAGTGTGAATGAGCTAATGGAGTCAAAAGGTGGTAAAAAGAAGTCTAGCAGTAGTAAATCCTTTTTATACGAAGCCCCTCTTGATTACATCATTGAAGACGTTCGACCAAACGGTGGAGTAGAAAAATTCAAATCTCCTGATTACTCAAACGTAAATCCCCATTTCAATTCCTTTCATAAATGTTCAAATTATAGTATATAGTATAGTATTGTTTAGATTCATTGATTTTGATTTTGATTATGTTTTCTAACACCCTTTTTTTCTGTAATTTTGCAGTGCATCCGCAAGCCATCCTGAGATTTCTGGGTTGTTGTGTTATAGTTTTTAGGTCTTTTTTTCATACTGCAATATTATTCTAGTTTCCTTCTCTTCCTCCTATTTGATTTTCTTCAACTCTTGTCTCCTTTCTCTACAAACAACTACAATTTTTTTCCTGCTTTGAGTCGAAATGGCCATGACAAACTCAGCTATTGGTTTCGAAGGCTACGAAAAAAGGCTTGAGATAACTTTCTTTGAGAATGGTGTTTTCTCTGATCCTGCTGGATTAGGTCTCCGAGCGTTGTCTCGAGATCAAATTGATGAGATTCTGAAACCAGCAGAATGCACTATTGTTGACTCATTATCGAATGAGTGTGTTGATTCATATGTCCTTTCTGAGTCAAGCTTGTTTATCTATGCTTACAAACTTATCATCAAAACCTGTGGGACTACAAAGTTGCTTCTGTCAATCCCTGCAATTCTTAAGCTTGCTGATGGTCTTAACATTTCTGTGAAATCGGTGAGGTACACTCGCGGAAGCTTCATTTTTCCTGGAGCTCAATCATTCCCTCATCGTAGCTTCTCCGAGGAAGTTGCTGTTCTTGACAACTATTTTGGCAAACTGGGTGCTGGTAGCCAAGCTTATATGATGGGTGACGCTAACAAGTCACAAATTTGGCACATTTACTCTGCTAGTGCTAAGCTAGACGCTTCACCGGAAGCTGTCTACGGCCTTGAAATGTGCATGACTGGATTGGACAAAGAAAAGGCATCCGTATTTTTCAAGACTGATAATTCATCAGCAGCTTCGATGACTAAAGACTCTGGAATCCGAAAAATCCTTCCGAAATCTGATATATGTGATTTTGATTTTGAACCATGTGGGTATTCAATGAATGGAATCGAAGGAAATGCAATATCAACTATCCATGTTACACCAGAAGATGGATTCAGTTATGCAAGCTTTGAAGCAGTGGGTTATGACTATGAAGAGAAATCATTTAATGAACTTGTTGAAAGGGTTTTAGCATGTTTCTATCCAGCTGAGTTTTCTGTTGCTTTGCACATTGATATGAATGGTGAAAAACTTGACAAATTTCCCTTGGAGGTTAAGGGATACAACTGTGGAGAAAGGAGCAATGAAGTGCTTGTAGAAGGTGGTGCTGTCGTGTACCGTACCTTTGTTCGTAACGATGGCTGCACATCTCCTAGGTCTACTCTGAAATGTTGCTGGAGTGAAGATGAGAGTGAGGAGGAAGTGAAGGAGATATAGTTCTATTATGTTCTTGTTTATTTTTACTGTTTTCAGTGTTATGTTATCTGAATAAAAATTTGTGTTATGTTTAGGAAATCTTATTATGACTTATGAGTCTTGTACTTGGATTATATTTCTAAATAAATAATTATTTATTATAAGAGAAATCTTATGTAGTGTTTGTTTTATTTTTTGATAAAATTATGTAGTGTTTGTTGTTTACTTTACACACTAGCAAAACAATTTCAATCATTATATGATGATGATGACCAGTGTAGCTAAGTAATGATAAAATGAGAGAAAAGTTTATTCTTGGTAGTGTAGTGATTAGTGAATCAATGAAAAACATAATAATCTAATAAAAATCTTATGTAGATTTTGCTGTTTACAAACTACTAGCAAAACATTTTTAAATCATTCAATCATCATATGATGATGACCAGTGTAGTAAAGTAATTCTCAAGTTTATTTTGTTCTTCACCAAATAGTCTATGTATTTGGTTTATCTTTCATGTTAATATATCAAATAATGTTAAAATTTATATATATTAAGTAAATATTCTTAAAATTTGTGTATTAAAGTTTTTAAATATGAAATTTTTTATATTACTTTTTTGGTTATATATTTAACATGTACCTATTACATTTAGGCCACATTTTAATATGACATAATAATTAAAACAAAAACTAACAAAATAAAAAACATAAAAAAATTATGCTTTTGATAGTGATTAGTGAATCAATGATATATACTTACCAAAAAAAAGAATCAATGATATATAACTAATGAGAATTTTGTTTGCTCAATGTCAAATTATTCGATTCTTAAAAAAAAATGTTATTATCCGAATTTGTTCCCCAATAATGGTGGAGGAAAAATTACATAAAGAAGAAGCTAGTGCAACTATGAGTCAGCCTTAACATGCATCGTATGTGGCACTTGATCCATAAGTGATTGCATTGCCAAAAGTATTGTATTAAAAATACTTTATAAATCATCAATTATTTATGTACTTTCTTGACTTATTGCATAAGTAGTTTGTGGCTGTTAATACATGCCAAAAAAATTGGGCATGTGGCTGTAGTATAATATGAGAAAGAGTAAAAGTTTGTTGTGAATTTGTGGCTAGAAATGGTTTAAGGGTTTTTCGAATCTTTTGTAGGACCAAAGACAAATTCTAGTACGTTAAGGCACTTGGAGGCTTTTTCGTGGAAGGTCTCTGCATGCTACAATTAGAAACCGTGATTAATCGATGAATGTGTTGGCTCTTTTCTAGCTATTTGCAAGCTAGACAGCATTGAGAACAATATGTGTGTGGCTCTCCTATGTTTGTCTTGGTGACTTGGTGTGTTTGATTTGAACCATTCACATTTATTCATGTCACTTGGTTTATACATATAGAAGAGTTAAATATGTTTTAATTTTGATTCCTATAAAATGTATACAATGTGAACTTTTAAATTTAGTTTTTACTTAAATACTTCTTCCGTCCTATAATATAGGAGGAAAAATATATTTTTTTGTTCTAAAATATAAAAGAAAAAACATAAATATTTATCTTTTTAAAAAAAAATTATTCTCTCTCTTACTTTTTATGACCAATAATCAATAAAAATTATTTTTACATCTTTTTATGCAACTTTTTTTTTCTTCAAAAAAACATAATTTCAATTATTATATTTTTTTTTTATAATTGTGATTTTTGTCCTTTCTCTTATAATATGAGATAGAAAATGTATGTTTTTGTTTGTACAAGACCTATTTGGTTTTGGTTTCTTTAAATTTCTGATGTATCTCTTTTTGAACCAATAAACAATTTTTGGCATATTGTTAATGACATTATTTGTGAGATGTTAGCTTAACACTAAGAATTTGATTTATAATTTTAGGCACTCCAATGTTTCATAGGGTTTAGAGTTTTGACTAAGCTCCTATTCCTATAATAATTTTAAAAAATTTCAAATTTTTTTGTAATACACAATTTTCACAATTGATAGGAGAAATAATAATAATCTAAATAGATAAAAAGAAATAAAAAAAGAGATCTTAACATTCAAATTTCAATTAAAAATTATTTGATTTTTAAAAATACTTTTTATTTGATATCATGAGATAAATAATTAATTTTCAATTAATTAAGTCAAAATTCTCTTAATTAATGTATGTGGGACCTCTCTCAGTCTCCCTATGCATGTTAGAATTTTCTTTATTCCCACAAGCATGAAAATAATGTGAGTTTGCTATTACTTGTCTTAGCCGTCTATCTTTTCAATAATTTTATTTTTCAAAGATTTTCCAACCATCCTAATGATCATTCAACCAACATGTTTGAACAACAATTCAAAACTTCTTAATTATCAGTCATTTTTGTTCTGAAGAATGTTAAAAGGTATTCTAAGAACACATACTATTAATAAAGGAGATAAAATTCAATTAGGAATATTACATATATATAATATGTGTGTGATCATAGTGTGACTCTTATTTTTTTTGTTTTGGTACATCAGAATGATAAATTGTTCGTGTCAAGAATCGATGCCTGAACCTCTCACTTTGCAATTCAAATATTTTTTTAGTTCTTACCACTTGAGCTATCCTACAGAGACATCAGAGTGCAAACTCTAATACACTAATTTATTTATGGCTTTAGATTTTCTTTTAGCACTTTTAATTCCAACCATCTCTCTATTTCCTAATTAATCTAACTGTTGATAGATTCGAAAGAGCATAAAACAAACTTATGAGAGAGAGAATATAAACAAATGAAAGGCTAGGATTACAACAAGATGGATAGCATGAGAATTTTTTTGAATAAAATTTTTCAATGTTCTAAAACAATTAAAATTTTGGGACATAAATAAAATGTTAAAGAAAAAAATTTAGTCCTAGGACTCTAGGAGTAGAAATTTGGTATTGTCCAACAAATTTTCAAAATAAAGAGATTAAAAAAGTGAGTGTGATTAGTGGAATATGCTTTATCGGAAAATTGTTAAATCTTTCCGTGAAGCAAAATGTTGTTACCGAAAAAGTGTAAAATTGTTCTGAAATTTTTCTTATTAACCCGTAGCTAAAAGTTCAGAAGGGGTGGAGCGAAACTGTTGTGAATTCTTAAACCAAAACCACACTAATAACCTTTTAGTGTGTGAGACAAATGAACAAAGCAACCAATAACAAAATGATCGAGCAAATAAATCAACCAAACAATTAATCAATCAACAAAAGCTAAACTACCATGAAAGCGATAAAGAACACAAATCAATTTGTTTACCCAGTTAAGTCAAACCGACCTAATCTGGGGGAGAGAGAACCCTCTGTTCCACTATCAATCTATGAACCTTGATTACAATGAGATCTACTCAAAAGAGTTACAAGAATTAGTGTTTCCCTAATTCTACAATTGTTAGAATTTGCCTTTTAATTAAAGTTGCAAAATCTAATCTTGAAGTAGTATATGAGTGGCACACAGTACACTTATAAGTGGCACGTGTTGTTTGGCTTTGGGTGAGGCACTTCACTCATTTTCACGTGACACACAATTGCATATATATACTTGTTTTATTGTGAGGAGAGGGGAGAGAACAGAGAGAGAACAGAGAAAGAAAAAGAAGTCGTCGGGTGAAAGGAAGAAGGAGAGGAAATAGGGTTTTGCTAGTTCCTTCACCAACATTCAAGCTAGAGGTTTAGAGGGTTTCTCTTAGGTATTCTCTAGGGTTGGTAAGTTATTTCTTTCTCTTGTAATCTCATACTATTATTGAAATCTCTTGGTTACGGGGAGAGATTTGGGAAAAGGGTAGAATTAGGAAAACACTAGTTCTTGTAACTCTTTTGAGTAGATCTCGTTGTAATCAAGGTTCATAGATTGATAGTGGAACGGAGAGCTCTCTCTCCCCCAGATTAGGTCGGTTTGACTAAACTGGGTAAACAAATTGATTTGTGTTCTTTATCGCTTTCATGGTAGTTTAGCTTTTGTTGATTGATTAATTGCTTGGTTGATTTATTTGCTCGATCATTTTGTTATTGGTTGCTTTGTTCATTTGTCCCACACACTAAAAGGTTATTGGTGTGGTTTTGGTTTAAGAATTCACAACAATTGGCGCCCACCGTGGGGCAAAGGGATTGAACGAATTAAGGCACCATGAGTTCAAAATGGGAAATTGAGAAGTTCAACGGAAGTAACGACTTTGGGTTGTGGAAGACAAAAATGAGAGCAATTTTGGTTCAACAAAAGTGTGTTGAAGCGTTAAAGGGGCCAACACAAATGCCTGCGCATCTCTCAACTCAAGAGAAGATCGAGATGAATGATAAGGCGGTTAGTGCTATTGTTTTGTCTCTTGGGGATAAGGTGTTGAGAGAGGTAGCTAGTGAGACTTCGGCGGTGTTACTTTGGACCAAGCTTGATTCATTGTATATGACCAAGTCATTAGCGCGTATGTGGTGTTTGAAGCAACAACTCTACCTTTATCGTATGGTGGAGAATAGGCCAGTGGTGGAGCAACTTGCGGAATTTAACAAGCTCATTGACGATTTGGCAAATATTGATGAGGTGTTGAAAGATGAGGACAAGGCTTTCCATTTGTTGTTCGCTTTACCTAAGTCATTCGAGAGTTTCAAGGAAGCATTGCTTTATGGCAAGGGCACTATCACTTTGGATGAGGTTCAGTCGGCTTTGAGAACCAAAGAAATGACTAAGTTGAGAGACTTGAAGATTGATGATGGTGCGGAAGGCTTGAATGTTTCGAGAGGTGGGAATGAGCACAAAGGAAAAGGAAAGGGAAAGAAGTATGTGTCCGAGTCTAGGCCAAAGGGTGATAGTGGTAGCAAGTTCAAGTGTTTCTATTGCCAAGAGTCGGGTCACTTCAAGAGGGACTGTCCTCAGAGAAAGGGCGGTGGTAGTTCGTCTGCTCAGGTTGCTGTTGATGAGGAGGAAGGCTATGAGACTGCGGGAGCACTCATAGTCACAAGTTGGGAACCATAGATGGTTATTCAGCCTGGAGAGGCGGTGTTAATAATACTCAGGATCAGTCTGGAGAGGCGGTGGTAACAATACTTGGTTAAGCCTGGAGAGGCGGTGACAATAATACTTGGTTCAGCCTGAAGAGGCGGAGTTAAAAATACTTGGTTCAGTCTGGAGAGACGGTGTTAAGAATACTCAGGTTCAGCCTGGAGAGGCAGTGGTAACAATACTCCGGTTCAGTCTGAAGAGGCGGTGACAATAATACTTGATTCAGTCTGAAGAGACAGTGACAACAATACTTTGTTCAGCCTGAAGAGGCGGTGACAACAATACTTGGTTCAGCCTGGAGAGGCAGTGACAACAATACTCATGTTCAGCCTGGAGATGCAGCGGAAAGAATACTCAGGTACTGTCTGAAACAATTAATCATGTTATGAGGATGCGGGTGCGCTAGTGGTTCGAGTTGGGAATTGGAGGAGTATTGGGTCGGGGACTCTAGATATGCTCTCTTTCACATGTATTTGAAGAATGGATACTTTGAGAACCTAGAGCTAGTTGAAGGTGGAGTCGCTCATCTTGGAGACGGAAAAGCTTGAAAGGTTTGAGGTATGGTTTTCGGTTTGTCTTATGATGTTTGATAACCGTGTGTTTCTTTGTTACTATGTGATGTATGTTCCTGAAGTGATGCAAAGATAGTAGGTAGATGTACCGATGAGTGTGGTTTATACTTGTTAATTTGGTTACTACTATTGGTCATGCATATATAGCTAGTGGTGCTTCTCATGACGTTGATGATTTATGGAAATTAGGTCGGTATTTGTTAGTGACATAGGTTGTGGTTGGACTAGTGAAGCAAAACTTACTAGGTGATGAAACTGAACTGGTATTGTTGGAAACTAACAAAGGCTTGATGGTTGGTTCAGAGCAAGTTGAAGAGTTTGCACGTTACAAGGTGGAAAACATAGTGAGACTTTGGTGGAGGAAACTCAGTTTGAGGTGGAGTAATTCTTGACTATCTAAGAGATAGGTAGGAGAGTGGTATAATTGCACCAAGAAGTATAACTATGAAGATCTTGTAAGATATGTTTTAATTAAAAGGCAAGGTGGAGATTGTTGAAATTTGCCTTGTTAATTAAAGGATGCACGTGCTACTTATACCTTTCACGTGTTGTTTGTGATAAGGCATTGTATACTGTTTTTATTCAAGTGCCACTTCCTTGTCTTCATGTGACACACAAGTTGAAGCATATAGATATATTTGTGTTGTTGTAATGAAGTGAAGGCAGAGACAGGAAAGAGAGAGAGGAAAAACAGAGAGTGAAGCAATGTAGCAGCCGTCGGGTGAAACCATGGAAATGGGGTTTAGTGAGGTTTGCTTCCAATATTATGTCTAGAATTAAGAGGTTCATCTCTTAGGTTATTTCTAGTGTTTGGAACTCATTAATTTCACTTTGTTCATACTATCATTGAAATCTCTTGGTCACGGGGAGAGATTTGAGAAAAGGGTAGAATTAGGGAAACACTAATTCTTGTAACTCTTTTGAGTAGATCTCATTGTAATCAAGGTTCATAGATTGATAGTGGAACAGAGGGTTCTCTCTCCCCCAGATTAGGTCGGTTTGACTGAACTGGGTAAACAAATTGATTTGTGTTCTTTATCGCTTTCATGGTAGTTTAGCTTTTGTTGATTGATTAATTGTTTGGTTGATTTATTTGCTCGATCATTTTGTTATTGGTTGCTTTGTTCATTTGTCCCACACACTAAAAGGTTATTAGTGTGGTTTTGGTTTAAGAATTCACAACAGAAACAATACAAGGGGTAATCAGAGAATATTAGATTGTTTGTAAAATTAAAGGGTTAAATGTAGGGGTGGAAGAGAAAATTTTCTCTTTTTAGGATCATGCTATCCATGCAGCTTATGGCCTTATGAAGATCAACTAAGCCCAATAGCCCAATTTCCAATTGTACATAATATGAATAATTTAATAACAAATATAGTAAACATACATGATTTGTGCCTTCCCTTCCCTAATCTAAATTCAATGGTTCAAAAACTTTAATTTTTTATTGTGAGAAAATAGAGATCGAACATATATAAAAATGTAAATAAATAACTATCCAATTATATCCTAGAAGTAAAAAATTGTCCATACATCAAATTAGCACCCAATAATAGTAACAAGTTATCCTCCACACAACATTTGTGGTCAACCGGTTTAAATGTCTCTCCAACAAAGTAGCATAACACAAGAAACATATTAAGATTCCACGTGGCAGCTAAAAACTCGAGCAATATAATTCTTTAATTGTGAAACTTATTACATATAAATATCAATAAAGTGGAAGAAAATTAAACTTCATCTCAAACCTAAATTATTCTTGATTTTCAATACATTAATTTCAATTTCAAAGATGGATCCCCAGAAGATGAGCTATGAGGCTGGACAGGCTGAAGGCCAAGCTCAGGTTTTCTTACTCTTCTCTCAAATTTAGTCTTTAGGGCGTGTCGATTTTGAGAGCAATTGTTCTCAGCTGCATTTTTGAAAAACCACACGTATTTAATAGGAAAAGTTGAAATATCGATAAAAATTTAGAGACTAAAATTTGTATATAATTTCGTAATAAAGTGTTAACAATTTTGTTTTTTCGGTAAGTTGTTTCAAAAAATTTTAGGAGTATTGTTCTACAAGTGTATTTCTAGATAAAGTAACTTATCGGAAGATATACTTTTAGATCATATAAAATTATTAATTTTTTTCGAATGTGTTCTTCTGAAGTGATCTTGAGGTTGAGGAATGTGTCTCCGTAATAGTAATAAATAATTCATATTCGATAGAGAAAAAACTTGTAATTAGTGATCATGTGGCCAATGGTTTGACGCCGATGCAAATCAGTCTCTAAATCAATCACAAATTTATTGAGCAACAGATTTAAAAAAGTGTTTAATAAATTGCAATTTTATTTTGTAATTTTGTGTTTTCAAATTATTTAATACAATGAAGTTACTTATAGAGTTCTATATGTTTCCTATGTATTTCAGGAAAAGGGTAGCGCCTTGATGGACAAGGCTAGCAATGCTGCTCAATCTGCAAAAGATACCGTGCAAGAGGTGGGAATTTGTAAAAATTCATATATATTTCATGTTTAATTTTTTCTTTTAATATAGTATAGTGATTAGAATTTTATTTTAAGTTTGAACTCTGGTCTTTATATATTATATAGTACAATATTTTCTATTTACTGAGTTCAGTTTACGAGGACATACATAATTCATGTTTAATAGATTTAAAATTTATATTTATTATATAGTTATATGATTAATTTATTTTATTTTATTTTATGTAGGCTGGTCAGCAGGTGTTGGCATCAGCACAAGGAGCTGCTGAGGCTGTGAAGAATGCAACTGGCATTAACCAAAACCAAAGCCACAGCCAAAACCAAAAATCCAATTAAGATGAAGGGATCCTAATCATTCAGTTTTACTAATTTTTAGTTATTATTTTTGTTTTCTAGAGCATTATGTATAAAAAGGTGCTCTTAGTTTGTGTTTGTAATTTTGTTTGTTGCTCCTTATTAAGGAGTATTGTGAATAACTCTTTTGTTTGTACAAGAGAACTTGCATAATTCATTAATCAAATGAAATATATATTAGAATAATCAAGTAGACAAAATTACTTTCGTAGCCTTTTATTTTATTTCAGTTAACAATTCTAGTCCTAGTCTTCTTTTACATGTTTTCATATGAATTACCTTAAAGATAGATGTTAACTCATTAAAGAGATTTGAATTACCTCAAGATATTATTCTTCACGGTGTTGCATTGATTTATCAAAATAAGTAAATCACAAAAACAAAATTTAATTTAGTCCGAGTGAAACTAAACTCGAATTTCTTATGATCTTAGGTTCAAAAGAGAGATTGTACTGAAGATGGTTCGTCCAATAGACCAATACTCTAATAGAAATTGAATATTACAAAGTCGGTTCTTCGCACCAAAAAAAATAACAATAGAATTCATCGAAATGCCAAGATATTTAAAGACACAACAAATAATGTATCTATAATATTATTCTCAACTATATATTTAGTATGATATGATATTATTTTTAGAATAGTTAAACTAAGAACATCAACTTCAATATGAAACAACTTATTTCACTTTATTAATTTTTTTTTCTCTCTTTACTTATCATCTTGGTAGATGAAACTCAAATCACTATTAGCAGAAGTAATCCCTCCATCAACAGAAAGATTATGAGCAGTAACAAATCCAGATTCATCACTAGCCAAAAATAGAACAGCTTGTGCAATATCATCAAATGTTGAACCTCTCCCTTTAAGCAAACTTGCATTAGTTCCAATAAACTCATTCAATTCTTCACTAGTCATTTCACGACCAAAATCTTTAAAAGCATTCAAAAGCATCTTCGAGGGAACGCCGTGAGGCGAAACACAATTAACGCGAATTAAATGAACACCTAATTCGCACGCCGCACTTCTCATTAATCCATCCATGGCTGATTTTGACATTGTATATGAATGTAAAGCAAATCCACCAATTTTTGCAGCTGCACTTGAAGTACATATAATTGATCCTCCTCTTTTACCTTTGATCATTGCTCTTGCAGCATGTTTGATTCCATGGATTGTTCCAAAGAGATTGATTGAAAGTATATGAGTTACTTTTTCCATGTCAAGTGTTGTTATGCTTCTTCCTTCAGAGCCTGCAATTAGATGCATTAGATACTAACAATTAATCTGATAAACCTAGTGTAACATTTGAGTAATGATACACCGTTTAATAATATTTTAACAAATATAATTTTTATAAAAACTATCGTTAAATTGAAATTTATATTAAATAAATAGTTAATGTAAAATTTTTAAAAAAATCTAAAATCAAATGATTTATATACATATATTTTTTAAATATTACATAAATGATATATATAATATAAATTTTATATCAAACATTAAATTTTATAAAATTTAATTCCCTAAAATGTTATTGATGTTGGGACCAGAGTCCAGATGGGGCAGTCTGGGGATCATCCACATTAGGTCTAGAACATCAATATACAAGTGAGTAGGACACCATAAATCCAATGCCTTAAGGTTTGATTTATATATATTCATTGTGGCTTATGGGGTATAAAAATTTCTATAGTGATTATTTTTAAAAAAATTTAAATGATTAAAAAAACCGAACCAAATAAGACCGACTAAAATCAAACCGATGCATTATATACCAAACCTGAAATTCCTGCATTGTTGAACATTATGTCTAATTGACCTTTCCATGATATTGAAAGGTTAATTGCTGATTCAACATCAGATTCTTTGGACACATCACAATGTATGTAAAGACCATTAATTGATTCAGCAACTTTGGTTCCTTCTTCATCTAAAACATCAGCAATGATAACATGTGCTCCATTTTCAGCAAACAATTTTGCTGTTGCAGCACCAATTCCTCTTGCACCACCTGTTATAACGGCCACCTTTCCTAGTAGCCTTAAAAAGATGTCAAAACAAAGAAATATTATTAAATTGTTGCGACTTACAATCACAGTTAAATAGCAAGTTAATGCGGTTGCAGACACTACCACAACCGTACTAATGTGGCTGGACCACATCACAATTGTAAGCTAATGCCGTTGAAGACACTACCACAACCGCAGGCTCGGCCCAGAGGCAGGGCAACCAGACCTGCGACCTTGGGCCTCAACAATTTGAGGGCCTCAATAGTTTTTTCAGGCCCATCATTTAACATATTGGTTAAGTTTATATGCCGAATTATTTTTAAACAAGATATCAGTTGGCGTAATAATGTGACCGAATAACAGCGCAATTGCAAGTTAATGTCGTTGCAAACACTACCACAATCGTAATAATGTGGCCGGATCACATGTGATGCAATTTGGAAATTATAAAACTCTGAGCTGAGACTTATCAACAAGATTACTAACCTTTTTGGAGCTAAATTTTGAGTTTCTACATTCTGAATCATATGTGACTCCATTTTTTTTAATGCAATCTGTTCTTTCTTTAGTAATATTATTGAAGGATGAGATGGATGCTAAAAATTGATCAATGAAATGTTTATAGAACTGAATAAGCTATAATACTCAAGAAGTACTATTTTGTTCTTTATGTGAACATTAAACATGCTCTTTGTACCTTATAACTACTTCTAAATCTCATTTTGTTTTGTTAGTTTTATCTTCTTGATTTTGAGTTCTTCATTACTCTAACTTCATCTAAATGTCGTGTTCCAAATAGCAAAAGTTTTTGATAGAATATTTGTTAAGCGGAACAAGATTTTTGTTAGACAAACTACTCAAAAACTACAATATATAAATTTAAATATAATTTAAATATAAATTAAAGTGTTAGATATGTTTTTTTGTCTCTATAAATTTTTAAAATTTTAAGTTTTAGGGTGTGTTTGTTTAAACTTAAAAAAAATTGATTTTTTGTTAAAAAAACTTAGAGATTTTTTTGTAGAAATTTTGACACAGTTCTAAAGTTAATTTTCGTTTGTTTACAATCATAAAAATCTATTTTACTTCCATTGACTTCACATTCCATATGGTATGTGATGTTAAAAAAATAGATTTTGTAAAAAGCTATTGAGAATAACTTTTCATTTTGAAGAAAAAAATAATTTTTTTACTAAAATGAATTTTTAAAAAAATCTGAAACTAACACAAGTAAAAGAAAAAAAATGATTTTTTTATAAAATAAATAGATTTTTTTGAGAAAAAATCCCAAAAAAAAGGACCCGTAGTCATTCAACACTTTTTTTACTACTTTTTGGTCTTTGTTTTTCAATTTACTATGTGTATTATTTTGTGTTGGAATAAAACTTTAAATGACATTATATTCTACTTTGTGTGATTGCAATCATGATATAATAGTTTTTCGAAATAACTAGACTCTCACCCGCGCGATGCGCGGGTCATATAAGCTGTTATGTGTGACAAAAAATTATTTCATAAAAAATGAATAATATTAAAAGTTGTGAGATTTTTAATAAAAAATTATAAGATTTTATAATAAAAATGGTAAGACAAATATAATAATATTAGTTTTGAAAATATAAAATTAAACGATAAAATGAGAGACACATGCATTCAACATTAATTAATTTTCGTCAATTATGTAAAACTTCTCGAACACCTTAGAATTACAACAGTATCATCGGTTATTTAATATCTTTAACTATTCTCATAAAGTTACTTTTGATACAACAACATACATTTGATCATTCAAATGTATGGGTCTATTAAAATTTAAAACAAACTCTAGACTATTTAAATAAAACTTTATTTCAGTTTTCAAGTGATAGTGAGAAAGTTCAGATTTAATATATTGTATTCACAAACTTTTGCAAGAACCTAAAATGAAATAACATATACACAAAATTCAAAAATAAGAAACCAGTCATACTCGTGAACAAATCAAAAAGAAAAAACCATAGACGGACAATTATAGCAACAATGAAATCACATTTAAAGAGGATATTAAGCATTTCACAACTATCATCAATATTAAAACATGATTAAAAAGTAAGTTAAAGTAAATTTCTATTATTTATTAATGGAATGTTAATCTCTTTCAAAAAAAAGATAAACCTTGAGATACTAACTTTTTTAAAATGTTTGCAAAGTAAAAAATAAAACATATGCTTAAAAAATCTAAAAGGTAAAAAAAAAACATTAAATAAAAAACAATATTAGTAGAAATGTTGAGAAGAGAGATTGGACGGCCGGAGAAAAGAGCACGCTCACCACCACCTAAGAAGAGAGAAAGAGAGAACATCGTGAGAGAGAAGGTGAAGAAAAAGAGAGAAAAATTTGTTATTTTTGTCGTATAAAATATTGAAATGAACGAAAAAAGTTGAGAAAGTGAAAAAAATAACACGTTTTTTTTGTTCCATGAGAAGTGAAAAAAAAATTTACTAATGAAAAATGAGAATTTGTACCAAAAAAAAAAAGGTTGACAAATGAGAGTTAATGTTATTAGTAGTTGAGAGTAATTAATGTTGTAGTTTAGGAGGGAAAAAGTAGGGTTAAGTTGTTGCTAACCTAACAACATTTAAAAATAAGAGATTTTGAGATAGTAAAATAGTCTGACACAAAAACACATTGGAATTAAGTGCATTGGACATAAATCTTATTTTTGGTACAACGAAAAGATAAATGTTTTTATCAGAATTTGAACCCTGAACTTTCTTCTACCCAACTCATGTTCCTCAACTTTTACCACTTGAATTATCTTACGGGGACGAACATAAGCCTTTGATGATGCATGGATTTTTATTTTATATTTATTTTAATTAATATTAGAGAAAAAAGTTAGGATTCATCTCATTTACAAGAAAAACAAAATATTAACAATTATTTGGATACAAAGTCAAAAAACGCAGTTCAAATTAAATTTTCTCAAATTGGTGTATATTAGTGAAAAAAGGAAGTGCAATGAATCCATATAAAAATTATTATTTTTTAAATTATAATTTGATACATTAATTCTCTATTCTTTTATTTTAAAAATATAACCATATATGTAAAGTAATAGTATTAAATTGGTCAAAAGTCATGACTAAAAAAAGATTTGGTCAAAAGGAAAAGTAATAATAATATTGAAATTTTTTTATTACATAATATAATTTTTAATGAGTTATTCCTTTAAAATACAAAAACATTGACTGTGGACACTATTTTCTTAACATGGCTTTATTCTTGGCTTGTTCATGAACCACATTTCATATGTTAGGCTTATATAAGAATCAGCCTCATGCACAATCTTTCATATAATCACAATCAAATTTTTAAGAGGGAGTAGGGTTGTTAAATGAAGGACTATATAGGAAGAAAAAAGTCTAAGTGTTTCTTCAATAATTTCCCCATGGAGCTTCAAACTCAAATATTTTGTTATGTTCATTTGTTATTTGTTGCAGGGCCAAACCTAAAATGCTTATGAACATGCTTCATGTTACTACAATTTTGCCATGTGTGGTGGTGTCAAGCACTACTATGTCATGAGTCCTATCACAAAATAATGTGTGGTTGTTCTGAAACCTACAGGACAAATCTCTAGAGGTAATTCTTATTCTGCTCTGTCATATGATACAACAGAATTTTGGTTCTTTAAGATTGTGCATTTTTAGGGTCATCATCATATCAATGTTTTATGTTGTATGAATGATCTTTGGACTACTTTGACTTGGATCAAATTTAATTTTAACCAAACGTCCTGATTAGAAGAGACGTTAAATTGAATTTATCCTCCCTTTTGATCAGGGCATTTAGTGAAAATTAAATTTGATCGTAGCCTAAGTGTTCGAAAATCCACACATATAAAAGAAAATATTGATATGTCGATGACCTAAAAGTACAATTTTAAAGAACCAAGATTCTACACGATCATATGTCAGAGCAGCATATGAATACCTTATATAGATTTGCCTTGTAGGCTTCACAACAGCCACACATTGTTTTGTTATAGGATTCAAAACATAGTAGTCATACACATGCACACAATGTTCGCAACTTTATCATTGTTGTGGCAAAACAATAGTAACATGTTGTATGTGTCTATAAGATTTTTTGGGTTTGGATCTGCAACACATAACTAATGAACATAAATAGAATACTTGTTCTAGATCCAAAAATGGATTAAGGAAAAACGAAAAAGCGTAAGAGCTAGCAAAGAACTGAAGAAGATTGATTCATTTATTGAAATATGTTATTTGACTATCAAGCATTAACATATTTTGGAAGCAAAGAGGTATATCTTGATAACCGATAAGGAGGGTCACTTGGTGACTCTCCTGAAAGACAATAAAGCATCAAATTTTACATTTTTTATACGTTCAACCATTGATCGATAATCTCCTGTCTTGCGAAATTGTTCAGCATCCTCAACCGAATGAAGGGCACCGTTTTGAATACCAAAAAGTTCGGAACACATGTTGTTGTAGTGGTATGTTAGCTAGGATGAAATTACTACCACTATGGGTGGCAAAATGAGCTCAGCCCGGCAGGCCCGGTCATTTAATCCGTTATTTTTAGTGTGCTGGGCCAACGTTTTCGGGCCGATGCCTAAAGTTGGCCCGCCCCGTCCAACATGCTAAAAAAATGGGCGGGGCGGACTGCCCGCGGGCTTTCTAAGTGCAATATTGAGGAGTTCAACCCAATCTGCTAATTTTTTTCTCTCTTTATTAGTAAAAATATGAACTGCTTTGATTTGCACTCGCAATTGACTTCACGGTTTTAATAGTTCAGGTATATAATCACATTTAATCATGCTTTTCAATTGATTTAATTCATTTATATGTGGTTTCAAAACACTATCCTAATTAAATACTAAAGTATAAAAAAATGTATAAGTTTATGTTACAACACCATCATGTTAGTATTGGTGGTTTATTTTGCTACATAAAATATGGGGTTGTGACATTTTTTGCATTTCCTTTATGCAGATGTAGTGGGTGATGATGACGAGGGGGATGGTGGTCGTGGAAGGTTCCATGTCCAACCTATTTCTTTTACAACATAGATGATGATTGATGAAGTGTTTGTCATGGAGCTTTATGAGATTGTTTTTTTTGCTATTGTTTTATTGGTTGTTTGTGTTTATGATACAAGCCCAATTGAAAGAGAGGTAATGAGCCCAACACAAGAAGAAACAACTATGCCCATTCCAAATGAGGAAATAGAAAACCCACTCTTGGTCTTTGGCAAACGTGAAATCAAGAAGCCAAAGTGGATGGAGGATTTTGTTCCCAAATAAAAGGATCTAGAAGCTTCATGACAGCAATCACAATATTTGTTTGTTTCTTTCAGTAATGTTATTTCCTATTTGGTTTCTAAAATTATGCAAACTTGTTAGGAGATTGTATGCAGCCTTTACTTTAAAATGCACTGTAATTTGTGATTTGAGCAGATGAATAATAAGCATATTCTCCTTCTTCTTTGAAATCTCTTTTCTTATCTCAATTTTCTTGGAGCCTACACTCGCTCGAAGAGTGCAATTTTGATCACCAAAACAGCGAGGTGCATCATTGGTGCTTTCATCATGACTGATTCTGAACTCATGAACGCCCTTCAATCCAAATTAGATGCTCAAGCATCCACTCTCCGGGAATTTCTCAACAAGGCCCTTGAGTCCCATTCTGACTCCATTCACACTACTCTGCATCAGCACTTGTTGGAAGTAGATTCGAAGGTGGCGAACGCCCGCTCTGAGTCCAATGGGTTGTCACATGGATCTAGTAATGCCATTCGCTCTCTCAAACTGAACGTGCCACGATTTGATGGATCAAACGCCGTGGATTGGATTTTCCAGATCGAGGCCTTTTTTAATTTTCATGACACGCCGGCAGCTTCTCGGTTACAAATTGTGTCATTCCATCTGGAAGGCCGTGCATCCTCTTGGTTCCAGTGGGCTATGCGTAATAATCTGTTGACTTCATGGCCCGTTTTTCTGGATGCGGTTCGTGTCCGATTTGGACCTACAGCTTACGAAGATGTCGAAGGTGATTTATCGAAGTTATCACAAATAGGATCAGTGGCTGACTTTCAAGCACAATTTGAGGATCTTATGAATAAGGTAACTGGTATTTCTGAACCTCTATTGATCAGTTTCTTCATCACCGGGTTGAAGCGGAGTCTCCGCCGTGAACTCCAGTTCCACCGCCCTGCCACACTCATGGAGGCATTTGCTATGGCGCGTGCATATGAAGCGCGTCTAGACGATACACTTGGCACAAACAAAAATTGGACTCGAAACAATTCTCTAGCCACTAGCCCACAAACTCAGACCCAAAAAATGACAGTTGCTAACCCACTTCACACAACGAACCTTCAACCTACATCATCTTCGACTCTGCCACCCCTCCTTCCCACACCACAAAATAATCTACCTGTTCGCCATTTACCTCCAGCAGAGCTTCGTGACCGTCGTGCTAAAGGCTTGTGTTTTCGGTGCGATGAAAAATGGGGGCCTTCCCATCGTTGTAAAAGCAAAGTTTTACTCCTCCTTGGGGCTGAGGAAGATGCACCAGAGGTTGAAACTGATGATTCTCAATCTGAAGATGTTTCCGGCGACATTTTAAGCTTGCACGCTCTTTCGAGCCAATTATTGGGTCGCTCACTACGTGTTTCTGGTGTTTACGGTGCACATCAATTCCAGATTCTCATTGACAGCGGTAGTACTCATAATTTTATCAACCCGGCGTTGGTGGAACGTTTAGGGTTGGAGATGACACCATGCCCACGTTTTAGGGTCGCTACCGGTTGTGGTTCGTCACTCCTATGTCAATATTGTTGCGTGGCTGTCCCTTTAAAATTACAAGGTATCACTTTTTTGGTTGATTTATTCATGCTGGCAATTGAAGGTCCTGATGTGGTTTTGGGATTCCCTTGGTTGCAACTCTTGGGAAAAGTTAGCCACGATTACTCTGCACTCACAATGAAGTTTACATGGCAAGGTCAACCGGTAACGTTGCAAGGCGAGTCTGTCCCGGTTTCTCATTCAGTTTCCTTACTTCAGTTCCAAGCTCTATTGCATAGTGATGAAGTTGCTGGCATTTTTACCATCAGCCCATCCACACCAGAATTGCCGAACTCTGATTACAACCAGCCAGAATTTCCAACTAACCTGCCTCTGTCAATCACGGCTGTCCTACAACGTTTTAAGAGCATTTTCATGGCCCCGTCTGGGCTACCTCCTCATCGATCAGTTGACCATCGCATTCACTTGGTGGAAGGCACAAACCCCATTAATGTTCGGCCTTATCGTTATCCTCAATTTCAGAAAACAGAAATGGAGAAATTGATTCGGGAGATGCTTGATCAAGGTATAATTGTGCCCAGTCACAGCCCGTTTTCTTCGCCGGTGTTGTTGGTGCGTAAGAAGGATAATTCTTGGCGGTTTTGTGTTGATTATAGGGCCTTGAATGCTGCCACCGTCAAAGACAAGTTTCCCATTCCCACCATTGATGAACTACTAGACGAGCTTGGTGGTGCCTCTGTTTTCACTAAGCTTGACCTTCGTGCCGGTTATCATCAGATCCGAGTTCATCCACGAGATACTTATAAGACAGCATTTCGAACCCATGACGGCCACTTTGAATTTCTCGTCATGCCATTCGGCTTGACTAATGCACCTTCCACATTTCAAGCCACTATGAATCGCTTATTCTCGCCATTTCTTCGTCGTTTTGTCATCGTATTCTTTGATGATATATTGATTTATAGCCCATCTTTGGAGGATCATTTGGTACATTTGGAAATGGTATTGGAATGTTTATTAAATAATTCTTTTTATGTTAAGTTATCGAAATGCCTCTTTTGTCAAGAATCAATTTATTATCTTGGTCACATTGTCTCTTCTCAAGGAGTACATGCTGACCCAGGAAAATTGGACGCAATGGCTAAGTGGCCCGTGCCTAAAAATGTCAAGCAACTACGTGGTTTTTTAGGACTGACTGGATACTATCGACGATTTATTGCTAATTATGCAGGTATTGCAGCCCCCTTGACTGATTTATTGCGTCGCGATTCATTTGTTTGGTCAGACTTTGCAGAAGTTGCATTCCAAGCCTTAAAAAATGCTATGATGGCTTCCCCTGTTCTTCGACTCCCTGATTTTTCTAAAGAATTTGTTATTGAGACGGATGCGTCCAATGCGGGTATCGGTGCTGTGTTGATGCAAGAGGGCCACCCAATTGCATTCTTTAGTAAGAAATTGGGTCCAAAATTACAAGTAGCCTCCGTGTACATCAAAGAATTATATGCTATTACTGAAGCTGTTCTTAAGTGGAGACAATACTTGCTCGGCCATTTTTTCGTGATTCGAACCGATCACAAGAGCATTCGCGAATTGTTACAGCAAGTGATCCAAACACCGGATCAGCAAGTATATGTACGGAAACTATTGGGCTTTCAATTTCGAATAGAATACAAACCGGGTAATTCAAACAAGGTTGCAGACGCATTATCTCGTGTCCCGTCTGCCTGGCACGATGAATCTGAGACAACTTCTGCAGCATTTCAAGCATTGGTGTCTCAACCTACATTTTCTATTATTCAGCAGCTTCAACATGACAATGTCACCGACCCATTCCTTGTTGACTTTCACACAAAACATTCACAGGGTACTCTATCTTATCCCTTTTCTATTATGAATGGACTGGTTGTTCATAGAGGTCGTTATGTAATAAGTCCCACTTCTACTCTTTGTACTCAAATTATTAGTGAATTCCATGACACTCCAAGTGGTGGACATGCTGGTGTTAAGCGGACTTTGGCTCGTGTTGCTGCTAATTTTTTCTGGCCAAAATTACGCAAATCTGTTGAGAGTTTTGTAGCTTCTTGCCTCACTTGTCAACAAATCAAATGTTCTAATCAGGTTCCTGCTGGATTATTACAGCCGCTGCCTATTCCAGAGTGTGTATGGGAGGACATTACCATGGATTTCATCACTGGCCTTCCGGCATCTCAAGGTTCCACCGTCATCTTTGTGGTTGTTGATCGCTTATCAAAATCTGCTCATTTTGGTGTGTTGCCAACCTCATTCACGGCTTCCAAAGTTGCTGAACTATTTGTTTCAATGGTAGTTCGTCTCCATGGGTTTCCTCGCTCAATTGTTTCTGATAGGGACCCGGTATTTTTAAGTGCTTTTTGGCGGAAGTTATTTGAATTAAGAGGAACTAAACTGGCTATGAGTAGTGCGTACCACCCTCAAACGGATGGCCAATCTGAGGTAGTTAATCGATGTCTTGAACAATATCTTCGTGCTTTTACACAAGACAAGCCAGCTTCTTGGGTCACTTTCTTACCGTGGGCGGAGCTTCACTACAACACTAGTTATCATAGTAGTTTGAAAATGTCACCATTTCAGGCCTTGTACGGTCGACTTCCTCCTTCAATCCCTGCCTATACTCGCGGCTCTACTACAATTCCAGCCTTGGAAGAAGCATTGTTGGAACGTGACGAATTGTTGCGTGTTCTCAAACACAATCTGCAGGCTGCACAAAACCGCATGGTTCAACAAGCGAATGCTCACCGCCGTGACATCAATTTTTCTGTCGGAGATATGGTGCTGGTGCGTTTACAACCGTACCGTCAAATTTCACTCCGTCAACATCGCCAACACAAGCTGTCAAAAAAATTCTATGGCCCTTTCGCAATCTTGGAACGTATTGGTTCAGTGGCTTATCGCTTACAACTGCCAGCTGATAGTCGTATTCATCCGGTTTTTCATGTCTCGACTTTGAAACCATTTAAGGGTACTGCCAGCCCTCCACATCATTCCTTACCACCTGATAGTTACTCCAACAAACCTGTTGAGACACCACTTGCCATTGTTGCCACTCGAACTGTATTAATACACGGAGTTCCCACACAACAGGTCCTTGTTCAATGGTCTGGCTGTCCCCCTGAAGAAGCTTCCTGGGAAGATTTTTCTCACTTCAAAGATGCTTTTCCATCTTTTCACCTTGAGGACAAGGTGGTGTTTGAAGAGGTAGGGAATGATACAAGCCCAATTGAAAGAGAGGTAATGAGCCCAACACAAGAAGAAACAACTATGCCCATTCCAAATGAGGAAATAGAAAACTCACTCTTGGTCTTTGGCAAACGTGAAATCAAGAAGCCAAAGTGGATGGAGGATTTTGTTCCCAAATAAAAGGATCTAGAAGCTTCATGACAGCAATCACAATATTTGTTTGTTTCTTTCAGTAATGTTATTTCCTATTTGGTTCCTAAAATTATGCAAACTTGTTAGGAGATTGTATGCAGCCTTTACTTTAAAATGCACTGTAATTTGTGATTTGAGCAGATGAATAATAAGCATATTCTCCTTCTTCTTTGAAATCTCTTTTCTTATCTCAATTTTCTTGGAGCCTACACTCGCTCGAAGAGTGCAATTTTGATCACCAAAACAGCGAGGTGCATCAGTTTAACTTTTGCTAGTTTGTTTTGCTAATTAGTTTTTTGAACACTTGAACAAAGTGGATTATTTTGATGTTTTTGTCAAATAACCGATTATCCCAAAAGCTTAAGCTGTTAGCAAAGGCCACATCAATGGTTTTATATTATTTCTAACACGCCCCCTCACGCAAGAGCCCATTGGACTTGAAGCGTGGATAATGCATAGGCCCACCTACCATATGCTTAAAATTCCACTTTTTAATTAGAAAGTGAGGGGAGCGGGAATCGAACTCTAAACCACTTAGTCGTAGAGGCTCTGATACCATGTCAAATAATCGATTATCCCAAAAGTTTAAGCTGTTAGCAAAGGCCACATGAATGGTTTTATATTATTTCTAACAGTTTTAGTGTGTTTATTTTTAGTTTTTGGTGTTGTTAGTTGAGTTGTTTTGTTTATGTCAAAGAATATTTTTATTGAAGTTCTATTATACGTTGTTAAAAACTATCTTTTGTCGGCCTCTTTAGTAATGCTAATGATTAATAATTTTAAGTAAATCAAATTGTAAAAAAAAAGTTTGACGGATCAACCCGCAACTCGCCGATAAACGGGGACATGCTTGAATTATGAGCGGGCTTAAATGGGGTGGGCCTAAACGGGGCGGACTGCCCATTTTGCCACCCCTAACTACCACTATGCGTAATTAAATCATCGATTAGTTTTACTGTGTTGGTCACATTGGCCCTAAGTACGTCGTCAATGGTGTATTGCGCAAGGCTAACAAGATCCCGACTTGCACCAGGTTTTGAATTGAGAAGATTTGAACAAAATATGTGATTTGTGATGTTGAACAAAATATATGATTTGTGATGTTCTTGCAAATGGTGTCAACATCTACGGCTTTGACCGCACAAAAAGATGTAGTAATACATAAAATATAAACATAACTACGTAGGACAATAAACGAACCATTTTATTTATTTTATCTCAATTTTACTCTACTATGATAATGAAGCAACTTCCTTTGGTTTCATTACTTATATATAATAATAGTTATTTTGATAATATTCAAGGATAAATATAAAATTAGTTATTTTGATACTTTTTGGTCAAAATGCAACAGTTATTTTGATTGAATTCAATGAATTGGTTAAAATGTAATAATTAATTCATCTAAAACAGCTAGTTATGCTTTTTAATAATGATGAAGGTGTTGGAAATAAATCACATATACATGCTAAACATATTATATACATGCTAAACACATTATGACATATACTTTATTGCGGAAACCAAATAGTCATAGAAGCATTCATGCAAAATATATATGGCATATGGATGCTCGTTGACAACAATGACAAATATCAACATATCTTGCGGATATACTGTGAAAACTATTGATGCTTCACCATTGATGAAAAACAAACTTAGAGAAAGAAGAAGGTGAAAGAATTTTATTACTCACAAAACTTGTTATTACATAAGATTGATACTACTATATATACAAAAGGATATCAACCCTAACTAACAATGGATCCAGCTATAACAACCTAACTAATTCTAACTAACCAACAGAAAAACTAACCAAGCTAACTTATTGAACAAAATGAAATACAGTTAGCTTATCCATCAAGTAATAGTTTCCATCAAGTAATAGTTTGATCCTTCATAACTGTTGGTTCAGTTTTAGTTTTAACATATATAGACGCTGGTTTAAGAACATCGGTGTACTCTTATTTAATTTTGGACACAGGAAATGATTTCTTAGTACGACCTGGCCTGTTTAAAATGACGCAAGTTTATAGACAAATAAGACCGAAATGATAAAATATGAAAACAATAAGGCATTGTCACATTACATAGATGATAATCGTAAAGAAAGCTACACGTTATAAATGGACCATATTGAACGACAAGAAACAAAAAATTACATGAAAAAATAAAGCATGTAAATTTACATGTTATAAGTGATGTGTAGTAATTAAAGTATAATTTTTTGATTGTTTCATACTCCTAATTTTTATGTTCCGAAGTTGAGCGTGTTCGAAAAAACTGTATTTCAAATTCAAAATAAAATTGTCATTTAGGATCCTTGGATTCAAAATGTTGTATCATTTCAGAATAGTAAATTTACTTTTGACGCCCCTACCCATTTCTCGCGTAGAATACCCCTGAGTTCGCACTCTTAGTAGCGAACAGTTTTTTTTCATGACCCAACAAACCTCGACGCCCCCCATGAATTAAAATTTCATGAAAAAAAACAGACCGCTCACTAAGTAGCTTGCTATGTAGCAAACTCAAACAGAAGGAAAAAAATTATTTTTTTCACCATGAATTAAATTCATTGAAGCAAAACTCATGTCCTTCACTCACTGTGTTTTGCAACGTTCACATCCTAAGTAGCGAACTGTTTTTGAGTTCGTAGAATACCTAGCGAACAGTAAAAGAGTAAGTGCTCATTTGACCGGGCTTATTTTCTACTTTTCTATTTAGCTTAAACGAAATAGAGAAATATAAAATTGAATTTAGCCATATTTCTCTTTAAAAGTATTAGAGAAATAAACTAAAGAAGTAAAAAATAAAAAGAAGTAGAGTCAAACACATTTTTTTCCTACTTTACTATTTGTAAGGAGAAGAAAATAAGGAGAAAATAAACCGGGCCAAACGGGCACTAAGAGTGGAAATCATGGGGGCGTGGCAACGTTGTGGGTGGTGCTAAAAGTAATTTTCTAGCAAATTTTCTTACAATTTACAAACAAAAGAAAAGCCCAATGACTGTGACAGTAGAAAAAAGAAAAATTCCAAATTCTGAAAAATTCTGAAATTCTGAAAAAGCCCAAACCAATAATCATAATCCAACAAAAAAGAAAATTTCCAAATCCCTAAAACCCTAAATTTTATTTCATCACTCAAAATCACACTCCATTTTTTCAATTCGATTTCAAATCTCAAACCTTCAAAAATCCATTCTTTCACAACAATGAGAAATCAATGGCGTCTTCTTCATCTTCTTCTTCGCAATCACCACAAAATTCCCAATCAATCTCACACACTTCGCTCATTCTCTTCAATTCCCCTTCGTTTCAACACCAATCTATCCAAATTCCCAATAAACCCTAGTTTCCGTCATTTCTCATCCGAACCCATTCTCGCAAACGTTGATTCCGATCACTCCTTTATCGTTGATTTATTCTCGAAATCAAAAGATCTTGATGATGTTAAGAAACAACTTGATTTGAATCAGAATCAGTTTTCGATTAATCACGATGTGGTTAATGCTGTTTTGCGGAAGCTTGATTCTGATACCGATTCGGCGAAGAGGTTTTTTCAATGGGTATTGGAAAATTATCCGGAAAAGTTGAGCTCTAAATCGTATAATGCAATGTTGGGTGTTTTGGGGAAAAATGGTGTTGTTGATGAGTTTTGGGATTTGGTTGGTGTTATGAAGAAAAAGGGTTTCGGTGTTTCGAAATGGGTGAAAGATAAAACATTGGAGTATTTTGAAAAGAATGGAATGGATGGTGAGGTTGTGAAGTTGAAGGAGTTGTTTGATAATGACACTGTTGAGAGGAAATTTACGAATTTGTGTAGGATTGTGAGGAACAATGTGTGGAGTGATGATGTTGAGAAAGAAATTAGGGATTTGAATGTTGGGTTTTCTAGTGAATTGGTTAAGTTGGTTTTAGAGAATTTAGGTTCGGAGCCGAATAAGGCGTTGATATTTTTTAGGTGGGTGGAGGAGAGTGGAGTGTTTAAGCACGATGGATTGACTTATAATGCGATGGCGAGGGTTCTTGGAAGGGAGGATTCAATTGATCGGTTTTGGAAGCTTGTTGGTGATATGAGGAGTGCTGGATTTGAGATGGAAGAAGAGACTTTTGTTAAGGTTTTGGGACAGTTTTGTAAGAGGAGAATGATTAAGGACGCTGTTGAGCTTTATGAGTTTGCTATGGCTGGTGTAGACAAGCCTTTGGCACCGTGCTTTACCTTTATGTTGAAAAAGGTTGTTTCTTCTAAAGAGTTGGATATGGATTTGTTTTCAAGGGTGTTGAAGGTTTTTACTGGAAATGGGAATGCTTTGACAGATTCTGTGGCTGATGCTGTACTGAAGTCTTTAACCAGTGTTGGAAAGATTGGGGAGTGGAATAAGGTTTTGAAAGAGATGGAAGATTTTGGGTTTGTTGCTACTGGCAGTTTGCGTTGTAAAATTGCTTTTCGACTCGGTGCTTCTGGTAACAAGGATCAAGCTAATGAGTTTGTGAACAGAATTGAAGCATACGGGTCTAGTGCAGATCTCAAGATGCGGCAATCATTAGTTGAGGGGCATTGTGTAGGTGGGAACCTTGATAAGGCCTTTGATTCGTTCAAAGAGATAGTTGAGAAAGAGGGGGTTGCATCTGTGGGCTATACTTTTGATTTGTTGATGAATTCATATTGCCAAATGAATAGAGCAAAAGATGCATACAAGATTCTTTGTGAATGGGTGAATGAGAAAGAGTTGAAGCCTCGACATTCTACTTACAAGCTGCTGGTAACCAAGTTATTGTCTCAAGGAGGATTTACAGATGCCTTAGATCTTTTAGGTTTAATGAGAACCCAAGGATTCCCTCCTTTTACCGAACCCTTGATCGAACACATATCAAAGCTTGGAAGTGGTGATGATGCTGCTCTTTTACTCAATGCAGTGACCTCAAAGAAGTCTCCATCTACATCTGTGTACGATGTAATGTTTAAAGCTTTCTTCAAACAAGGAAGGCATGGAGAAGCACAAAATTTCCTCTCCAAATGTCCAACCTACATTCGTAACGATGCTGATGTCTTGGATCTCTTTTATTCCATGAACTCTAAAGAAGCTGATGTTTCTTCTGGTGTGTTGACTGCTTAGGTATACAAAATGTGGCTCACATTGTACTCTCTCGAAGATTGTTCAATGGCATTTGTTCGAAAGTGTCGGTGAGAATTTATTCTTTGTCCTTAGTCTAAATTATTTTAGAAATTGAATAAGGCCAAAGAACCCAGATATCTTTTAGACAATCTAAGTTTTGTTTCCCCATGCAATCTGTGTTTCACATGTAGCTCGTAATTCTTGTCTCAAACATCATTATTGATTGAAGGACAACAAACATATGCTTTGGTTGGTGCTTGATATCGGTGGACTTTGTAGTTCTCTCGTCATTATGGTTTATTAGAGTCTCTTAAAATAGATTGTAGATCAAGATGATGTTACATGAGCAGCTTTTTTACACAAACATAAATGATACAATTTGTTCCTGCACAAGGTTGGCCCTGTTTGTTGTTTTGAACAACATTATATCCGATATTGATGCCTTCAATTTACCTGTGTACCTTTGTTTGTCCTGGAGCAAACAATTTTCAGATGGGACGCTAATAGTCTTCCTAGATTATAGTAATGCAACACATTTCAAGAGTTGTTGTTAAACTTGGTTAGTTGTTGTTAATATGATTTTTTGAGCAATCACATGGTTTCATGAGGAACATTAACTGTTTAGCAGCATAGGACTGGTAGACCATTTTCTTTTAATGTTGTCCTATTAATCTGAGAATTTTAATGCTCAGTATTTCAGAGTTGTTCATACTCTTAATATAGAGGTAATTATGCATGCTTCTTTTATTATCTAATTAGAATTTAGTAATATTATTAATTATAATCACTTAAATTGGACAACAGTAGAGATTTGAGTAGATTGTTTGGGATTACATCTTCAATATTAATTACTGTTGTTTGGGACAACATTAGGTAATTATGCACCGCTACGCTACTGGGCTGCAAAGTGCTATGAACAGAAGCTGTCATAGTGGCCGCGAAAAGCGGAGCTATAGTGTTTTCGTTCCCGCTTTCTACCTGCTATCGTGTTTTTGGGGGGAAGTTTTCAGATAACCCTAATTTTTGAAATTGTTTTAATTTGTTGAAGGCATTTTGCTATTTCCGTACCCCTTTGGGTGACTTAATATCTATTAATCCAGGTGTTTAAAAGGCAATTGTAGCCACTTTTCCTTTTCGTACTTCTCTTCTAGTTCACCATCACTGCTCTGTTCTTTCATTTTTGAGTATTCATTTGTCTTTTCTTTGAGTTCACCATTCTTCTCACTATTTTGTGTTCTTTTTCTGTCAATGCTCTTCTATTTCTGTGCAAAGGTTTGTTTTCTCCTTCCTTTTTGAGTACATTTAGAACTTGATGGAATGTTATTTTGATTACTAAAACTTTACATTATGCATCTCATATTGCACTCTCCAGAATATTGTTCAATGGCTTTTGTTCAGAATTTTATGGTAAGTTATTATGTCCTTGATCAAAGTTATATTTTGAAATTGAACAAGACCAAAGGACCCAAATAAAGTTGACAATCTGATTTTTTTTTTTCTTCATGTAATTTGTGTTTCACATGTTTGTGGTAATTCATGTCTCAAGCATCTATTGATTGAAGCACAACAAGCATAGGCTTTTTTGGTTGGTGCACGAGATCAGTGTTATCTCAATATCTCATCATTATTATGTCTTGGTTTAGCTATCTGGATTCTGGACTATGTACTCACTTTTCAAATTCAATTTTTTTTCCAAGTACAGTAGTCTAGTTCCTAAGATAAATAAGTAGAAAATTATGAGTTCAAATCTTGTCCCTTGTATATTTCAATGTTCTTCCACATTTCTGATTTCATTTTTTTTTATATAAATTGGTTGCATAATCCTTTTTTTTTTATATAAATTGGTTGCATAATCTTGAGTTTATTAAAGTAGAAATTTGCTTTTTAGGCCCCTCAAATTGCTCCCAGGCCCCCCAAAAACCCGAAAATGCCCTCAGTTAAGGGAAATAAAAATTTCAGTATGTATAATCTGAAAAATGTATTATTTTGGATCTTATCTACCAAAATCACTGCCTAATATAAAATCTATTAATTCAGATTTACGATCCTTTCTCCTTCTCCTTCTCTCGCCGCCGATCCTTTCTCCTTCGCCGAACCTTATAAACGTTGGCGTACGCGGTAGAAAACGATCCTTTCTTTGTCTCCAATTGCATCAAAATTGCATAAAGTAAGTTTTATTGTACTTGTGCATTAATTATGTGATAAATTATGGTTATGCGTTTTGTATTAAAGTGAACTGAATTGCCAGGTATTTTAGGTTACAACATGGACAAATTCATGGATGAAATGAAATAATCAATTGAGTGGTTCTGTTTTTCCCATTTTTTCGGATTTTATCTACCAAAATAATATACATTTCAGATTGTAACTACCAAACTGGGCGAAAATTCTCTATTTCGATACATTTCGGATAGTAACTTCTAAAAAATAAGGTTTTTCAGAACGTAACTTCCAAAATTTTAGTTTTGGATCGTATCTACCAAAAAAATTACAATTTATTTTAGATTACAACATGGACAAATCCATGGACCAAATGAAATAATCAATTGAGTGGTTCTATTTTTTCGGATTTTATCTACCAAAATAACATACATTTCAGATCGTAACTACCAAACTGGATAAAAAATCTTTTTTCTGATACATTTAAGATAGTAACTCCTAAAAAATAATGTTTTTCAGATCGTAACTCCCAAAATTTTAGTTTCGGATTCTATCTACCAAAAAAATTACAATTTCAAGTTATAGGATTCAAAATATTTAAATTTTCGTGTTATATAATCCGAAATATTTTGGCCTTGCTGTGTTTCAGAAGATATAATCCGAAGAGTATTTTTGGTACTTTGGGGGGTGCGGGAGTAATTTAGGGGGGGATAAAGCAACTATCATTAAAGTATATTAAAAGCCCAATTGTGACAGGATTAATTTGGTGACTCTTTTGAGAAAAAGAAGATATAGTTTGTATATGGGCCTTACCCCAATTTGTCCCAAAAATGTTGAGTTTTATATATTCATATATTGGCTTATCTCAACATTATACAACCAAATAATCATAAATTAACGATGAATCATATTTATTTTAATTGCGTATGTATCAATCTTTCTCTACAGTAATTTTTTAAATGTAACGAGACATAATAAACTTTTTTAATTTAAGATCAAGTTGCGAGATTTATTTAACAAGGCTAAACAACTTTTATGTTTGTCCTAAAAAACTCAATGTCTTATACATAAAAAAAAAAAAAAAATTCAAATGCAAATTTGTAAAATAACAATAGTAACTTCAAAAAAAAAATTGTAACTTAAATTTGGGACTATCAATGAAATAGATTAATTTTTTCTCTCTAATTTTCATGTCTCAATCACGTTTGCTTAATAAAATAGTTGCAGCTAGCTATTACCAACCATGATGTGTGTGTCTCTTTACGTAGTATAAGTATTTTTTTTTTTCCTTTTTCCAACTAACCCTTAATTTCATAATTCCAAATTCAACAACCCAAACTAATTTCTAAGTGATATAGACAATTCGACATTTTTCCTTTATTTGAAAGTAAAGTTGATTTTTCCCTTTTCATGGTATATAATATTTTGAGCTGGTTTGATATGATTGTACAACTAATCACCAAATAAAACTAACGTTCATAACATACAATTATTTTTTCTTTATTTTCCACTTTCTTTAAAAAAAAAATTTGCATGAGAAACTGTTGTTATATACACCTAGCAAAAAATGTTAATGATCAAACAAAATGAATAATGGCCGGAAGCTTCCTTACAAGATAAGCACCAATCAAAATTGCACTTATGAATACTTAGTGATAAAACACAATTCTATCTATCATATGATCACGACCATTTATCCATCCTTTTTGTCTTCTTTTTTTAATTATACAAAAACTACATCCATTCAAATTACATATATAATCTCATATGTGCAAGTTTGAATCAACCTACTATAATTTTGTCCAATGTATTCCAAAAGGTATCATAGTCGAGGGAATAAATTCTCTCGAGTATAATTTTAATTTGAGAGAATAAAGTTTGATCTTTCACTATATAAATTCATTACATTATAATCTCTCATATAGAAATTACACTTGAGAGAATTAATTTGTTATTTACGTTTTCTAAATTTTACGTATTACTGTCAAATCTTTGTAAAGGTTGGGTATCCTTTATACTCCGTATTAATATATCTTTCGCTTATCAATAAAAAAAAAAAACTGTCAAATAACTCATAAACTCTAAAGCCTCTATTACTAAGTCCTCTAATTATCTAATTATGGATGCCCTATTTATTTTTTGAGTCTTTATATCTTTTAAGGGTCTTTTGTCTTGAGAGTTTAATTTACTTACTAAGGACTCTTTAACATTATAAATTTTTTCTCAAAATATGTATAGGCCAAATTTTAAGGGATTACATCAATTGACAGCTATACAAAATTGTTTTTTAACTTCAATGTTCAAATTTTGATGCATTCACAATGAAAATATTCAGTAATAAAAATCTTGGATTTAGATCACATCAAACAATGCATATTAAAGCCTTCAAAGAAGTAAAAGAAAAAGAGAGAAATTAAAAAATAAAAGAGTGTGTATGGGGGGACCAAAACCAAAGCATATGCTTTTTACACGTTCTGTAAAATACATGCTTGAGTTTAGTAAAGTGTCTTTCAATGGAGGGAATGAATTTTTAAAATTCTCTTTTATTTCCATTTTGTCTTTCAAAGTTGCATGTTGCATGCGTGTGTGTAGTCTTTGTAATGTTTGGTATTTTTGTACCATTTGGCTTATCATTTTCTACTTCATGCATTAGAATCAAATGAGCCTTGTGCTCTTTTCTTAACTTTATCCTTATTTTCTTCAAGAGTATGTGACTTCATAGTTAATGAAAAGCACATAAAAGATAATAAGATTTATGAATAAATCAGAAGTTTAATCGTTGAAATTGTAAAGCTCGGTCAAATTAGTCTCTCAAATTTGCAAAATAGTAATTTGGTTCCTAGTAAAAATATTTAGTAATAAGGTTTTGAAGTCTTTTCTCCGTGATTTTGAGAAGCTAGTATTTGTAGCTTCATTGTAATGCGAAATTTTGCCTAAACGTGGGAATTACCGTATAGTCAAACATAGGCTAATTCAACTAAGTTTTTGATGTTAACATTTTTTATCTTAGTAGGTTATTGGTCCCATCTTTTTTTTGAACAGATAAGCAATAAATTCGGGGGAAGTAATAGTTACTAATCATAGAGAGATGATGGCATTTTTGTCACATTATATGTAACTATATAACTTGTCTTATATATGGTTCTCTATTCTCTAAGGTGTGTCACAACAAAGGGACTAAATGTGTAACTATAGAAAGTTCCAAGAAACATTAAATTCTACTTGGAAATTTTAGTGTAAGGTAGCATATGAATATTAAGGAATAATAATTAGAATATAAAAATATAAATGTATAATAGAATAAGGACAGTGTATTTGTGCTTCTATTGTCACACTCAACCTTCAGTCATCACGTTTTGTTCGTTGTTAAGTCTCATTCAGTACATTATGCTATCACAATGGTAATATTGTCATGGCATGAAAGTGACCTTATATTGAGCAAAATCATTTAGATTTCATAGGAATGAATGAATACTTAGCTTGAATAGTATATTTATTTATTGAATTTTTTATATGTTACTCAAAAACACTATTTATGGTGCTAAAATATATGTTGATTGAAAACACTATTTATTTGAATTTATTTTATATTATTTGGTTGATTGATAACTTATTTTAAATAATATAAACATATTTGTATTATATTTCGAATGTTTAATTTTAATGAACTGGGCCAGACTTACCCGAAAGCCCACTAGCCTGTAAAGGGCTTCGGCATTAGTTAGCATTTGGGTTAAAAAAAATTGTTTTAATGGAACAATTAAGGAAATAGCCATGCTAATCGGTGCTCTTGGAGCATTGGTTATGAACCAAAAAAAAGAAAATTTTATATTAAAAACAACATTTTTTAAACTTTTTTGGAGTTGACCACGCAAACTCTAATGTCATTACTATATTTGCTTCCTTAACCAGTGTTCCTAAGGCACCGATTAGCATTTGGGTTAAGGAAAATATATTTTAAAAACCTTCAAAATGTGCAAATTTATTTTTATTATTATTTTTATTATTTTTATAATTATTATTATTATTATTATTATTATTATTATTATTATTATTATCAACAAGCAAAAATAGATACATGCATGTGACACTTTGGTCTCTCGGATAAGGGGTCGTAGTATAGTCTAAAGTTCGACTGTGAAGTACGTAAAAATTTGAAGTTTTATTAGATACATGCATGCATGTGAAGTAAGCAAAAATACATACATGCATGTGACACTGTGATTAAATTTCATTTACAAGCGCATTAGAGGAGGTTGTACATAATTCTTTGAACTCTTATTAGAAGATTCACAACCTCCTCTGGTGTGCTTGTAAATGAAATTTAATCATAGCTTTAATCATAGGTCTATTTCAAACCTAGTTGCTTGAAACCAAAGATTTGAAGTTTGCTTTGTCGATGGAAAGCAGCTTAAATGGTCCATTCCATGTATATAACGGCTTCTTCTTATAGGATTTCTTTATTACATATTAGTATGATTCTATGAATAATTGATATTTGATCTCATGTCCTCCAACTTGATTTATTTTTGGGTTGCACTTGCAAGAAAAAATAGACTTTTGGTGACATACAAAATTCGTCACTAAAAGGTCATATTGTAATGAGATTTTGGCTTGTGATAAGAGAGTGAAAAAATCATTATTCTTTAGTTCAAGAAAAGAATGAATAAAAAAGAAAAGGTAAATTTTGATAAAAGAGTGGGAAAAAAAAATCATTGTTATCACATTGGTAAAAAGAAGAATACATAGGAACAAAGACTGAATTATTGTGTT
The DNA here is from genome assembly GCA_951804385.1 of Trifolium dubium. Classification (NCBI taxonomy): domain Eukaryota; kingdom Viridiplantae; phylum Streptophyta; class Magnoliopsida; order Fabales; family Fabaceae; genus Trifolium; species Trifolium dubium. The sequence continues at coordinate 4,468,621 of OX638065.1, read as the reverse complement.
TGGAAGTTCACAAGTATAAAGTAATAATGTGATCAGTTTTTGGAATCTTTTTCAAGAGTTAAAACATCATTCTCACAAAGTAGTGAGAAAATGGGGACACTTTTGTTGTAGAGGATGATGTATGTGTTAAAAAGCAAAAGTAGTGAAAGAAATATATATAGGACAAGTTGTTCCCTCAATCAATCTTTGCAATGTCTTTTATCTTGTAGACATATGATTCACTTTTACTTTCTTGTCTTGGACACTCTTTGTTACATTTTTGTAAATTGCCATCCACTAGAATGTAATATTGTGGATTTTTTATTTTGTAATTTTATTATTTGTTCCATATTTGTGTAGTGTAGTTAACTAATCTATTTACTATATGACTTGTTGATACAATCAACTATAACTAGACACCATTGTTCTAGAATCCAAGTTAGGATGGCAACGGGTAGGGTCGGGCGCGGGTTTAACACTACCCAAACTCAAAAGCGAAATATCGGGTAAACCCGAACTCAAAGAGGCTTTCGAGTGCCAAGCACCCAAATCCAAACCCGTTGGGTTTGGGTTTTTCCCACCCGAACCCGAAATTATATTAACAAAAGTAAAAAAAATACGAAAAATTCAACGAAATTATGGTCTACAACATGCTAACATTATTTTCAACATTAAAATAAGGATGAAAAATAGTCTACAACGCTAAAATAGTCTACAATATACTAATGTAAGAGATATAATTATATAATTTAATATATAACGGGTGTGATTTCGGATTTCGGATGTGGGTTTGACACTACCCAAACCCGAACTCGAAATATCGGGTGTCACCTGAATCCGAACCCAAACCCAGTCAACTCGGGTTCGATTTCGAGCGGACCCCGCAGGTTTGGGTACTTTTACCATCGCTAGTAGTAAGTGGGGTCACATTCATTCAAGGGCAGACCATATCCAATGTTTCACTTGGCTTATGCATTCCAAATCAATGTAAAAATTAATTTAATTGAAGGTAAACACTACAAATAGTTTCAAGTAAAAATTCAGAAAGAAAAAAAATATTGAAAACCCTCAAAATATACAAAAGTCAATTTAAATTTTGAGCCTAATCAACTCAACTCTATATAATCAATTTGTAAGTGAGAAGTGCATGTGTAAAAAAAACATGGTTTCATGAAACCAATTAAATTGAATTACTATATAATTTTGAGCGGGTAAAAGTGTCTGAAAAATGTTTATATTTGGTCACAAAAATTTGTAGTAAATAGATATTAAATTTTAGGGAATTACATAGATTTTTCTCCGATAAAATCCTCACTATTAAAACATTTCACATGTTACGTGACGGTGATTTTACTCATTTCACGATATCTAAATACTCATTTCACAAGTTAATTCTCTCTTTTAGTTTTTAAAATGTCAAAATTTTAATGATGTGATGCGAAATTCTCACTGAAGAAAACCCAATTTTCTAATTTTTACCACCTCAACCTGTCACGTTGAAGAAAAAGGGAAGATAATTAAATTATAACATATTCTTATTTTTTTGAGAAAAAACATATTCTTATTTTTATCATTGTTCCAAACATCCGTAATGATCTTCATATAAATTAATGAGAAATATGATTCAATTTTGTCCCTAGATTATTAGTGTGACAAATAATGTAGCCACCTGCAATGCCAACAAATAAAAAGGAGAAAATAATTAGGAATAAACTATAAATATTTAACTAAAGCACTTGTCATAAAGTTTTCATTCAAGCCATAAAGGAGCCGAAGCTCAATAATGATGTTCATGTGCTGCAAAAAGTTTTTATGCCTTGTTCTATAAATAATATTTTACAAATATATAAATTAAATTAATAATTCAATTTTACAATAGATGGGAATAAAATATTGAATTTGATACTCCTAATAAAAACACTTTATTTATTTAACCAAAAAAAATAAAACCCTTTATTCACATGAAAATTGAGCAAAAGGGAACAAACAATCAACAAATGATAAGATAATATAATGGTCTAGGCATTGCCAATATAATATAATATTCTACAAATTGATAGATCAATGTGATGATGTCATTAGATCCACAATATATATTAAGCATCATTATCATAATTAAATTCATATGAAATTAAGTGGACCATTTTCATTTCCATGAAGATAATACTTCAAGCAAATGAATAAATAAATTAAATTAAACATCAACCGAAGATTATGGAAAAGAGCAATTAGTAGTAATGAGTCCAAGTAGATGGGGTCCAAAATATCTGAGTTATTATTTATAGTTTGGATGTTATGTATGTATTGTCTTCTAACACAAAAACACAGTCAAATTTCAATCACGTGATTTAGTACTTCAGGTTTTTTAATAGGAAGCAGGTAGTGTAGTTTTCGTTTGGGGCTATCATTCTCTTCCATTCACTTATGTACAAAATAACCAACACTTATATAACAATATCACCAAAATGGTTCCATTTAGTTGATAACAAAACTCTTTGATTAAAAAATAATTTTAATTTGAAAAAAATATACAAAATACACAAGTTTATTTCAAATTAAAATTTTAAAAACTCTAGACAAATGTATTTCATTAAAACTTTTATAGGGCGGATCCTAAGAATTTTAATGTTGATTTATCTAAAGGGCTACACACTCTTGTATTCAGAAATTTAACATTATCAAAAAAATTGTGTTACTTATCATGCTCTAAATGTTTTTAAATGATTCAAGTTAATTTGTTTGCTCCTCTATTGAATTAAGTGAATATTGATGATGATTATACTGAACCCCCTGATGACTTCTTCACTTTGTGCTGAGATTTATATAGATTTTAAAGGCTCGTATTTGATATAGTTTTTTTATTAAATTATGTAGTGTCTCGAACTCTTTTTATGTTGGAATTGACAATTACCCTTTTATCCATTGAATTTTTTCATGACAAGAGTTGGTTTAGCCTTTAGATAGAATACAATTTAATGCTTGTTCGTCAAGTTTTCTAATTCACACATTGTACCTTGGAAGCTTCCCAATAATGGTCTAATTTCTTCATTTCATTAGAATGTTTCATTTTAAAATATTTCAACAAACAGAGATAATGGGGATGTTTGTGCTGATGGTCTTGCTAATGTTGCTTTAAAATTTCAATATATAGGGTAATTTTTGGGATTCTCTTAATTATGACTCAACAGTGGTACTATTAGATCGAGTAGATGGTTTGACGAAAGGTTTGACCAACTGCTTGTGTTGAAAGTCTTCTTTACATTGGTGGTCAGGTGGTGTGTTCTATTAAGTGCGGCCAACGACATTGCAAATGTATATGAAGATGAAAAAGCTTCCACTTGAGGGGACATAATGAATTGAAAGATTCTCACTTGAGAAAGAGATTGTTGTGGCAAGTGTGAAGTAAGTTAATTTCCATATTATTTAGAAAAGTAGAGGTTGAGTTGAGTACTTTATAAGTGAGATGAGGATCCATAAACTCAATGCTTAGATTTTTCGTAAAAAATGTAGTGTCCAACTCATTTGTGTGGTTGCTCTTAAACTCAATGTAGATGATCTAACGGCTCCAGTTATGATCTAACAAAGGATGCCTGTGCTAATAGTCGTGCTAATGTTGTTTTTGATTATGACGATTTTATTTGGTGGGATAGTTAACCTAATTGTATTTAGTGAACTTCTTAATTAGGAACAAATGTGGCTTATCTTTTTTTCAAATTTCATTAATATTTTTTTATTCGCCACACTCTTTTTACTTTTACTAAATTTTATCTCATTGAATTTTTCTAATAAGATTTTTAACAAAGTAATTGTTTGTGTATGTTTTTTTCTGAGTTTTGGTCTAATCCCTTAAAAGTTTAGTTTTTTATTAGAAATTTTGATACAACCTTCGTTCTTTATTATAAAAAAAAATGTATTTTTAAATTTATTAAAAAACTTATGTATTTAGATTTATTAATAGATCAAAAATATCAATTAATGGTTGAGAAAAGTGAATAGAAGAAGAAAAACATGGCGAAAAAGGTAGGGAAGATTTCTCTTCTTAAAGATAAAGAATCCCTACTCGTAGTTCATCATTGAAAAATCCATATTATAAGGAGAAAAACAATTTGTGTAAATTTAAAAATGGTTTTGGGGTTTGTCACTTTTTTAGGTAGGAGTTCATTAATTTTACACTTCAGGAGCGGGGATAAACGGTTTGTGTAAATTTATTTTTAAAATTAAAAATATTATTTAGTGTCTTTGGTATACTAATAAAAAATTAAATATTTTAAAATTTAATTATTTTGATATTTAGTTATCTTTTAAAAATATAAAAGTAGTATTTTCGTATAAATTTTTTTTTAAACTAATATTTTGAGGGCACTATTGCACAATTAGCATGACCCTTTTAAAATATATTTATTCTTTAACTTTTGAGTACATTATGAATTTACAAATTACCATTTACTTTATAAAATCAAAGTAGTTTACATGTTTAGTACTTTTAAAATTTAACTTGTTTTATATAACTTTATTGGTAACATCTGGTACATACTACTAGAACTAGGTAATTGCCTTATTCCATTTAATTCCAATAAGCTTTAACATTACACTAGGCCTTCTGTCAAATCTAAGCACCTATACCTTCTATGACATATTTTTATTGCTTTACATGTTTATGTGACCGTGACCATATTGTCACCATATTATGATATCTATAGCCAAAGACAAAAAAGATTAGAAAATACTTGATAGAGAAAGAAAAACTATTGTAGATTTAGTTAAATTTGATCAAAGATTTTATACGGTCCTAACTAAGATGAGAAGCCATGTGTGTATTTATTTACTCTATATATATAGATTTGGATTTGCTTGCTACACTTTCACGTTTCACGCAGTAAAATATATTAACGACTTATTTAAAATTAGACGGTTCAGTCCTCAAGAACATAGTTCAATTGATATGAACATCAATATTTTATATGCAGGAGTCAAGGTTCAATCCCTACACAGTTCATTTATTCACCTTATGGGTGTATTTTCTAGCCACTAAACTACATGACTAAAAAAATAAATTAGACAGTTAAAATTACACGTATCATTAAATTAAACTAAATCAATATTATCCGTCAATTTAAATTGGATTGTCCCAATTTATTACAGCATCCTCCATTAATAATACTGTAATAGTGGAAAATTCAAATTCATGGTTGTAGTGTTGTGAACAAGGAACAATATTATCCTAGCTGTTATCACTTAGTATTGGTCCTTAATTTATGGATATTTTGTCACTTTGTAATATTTAAGTGCTCTGTTCTTTTCTTATGTTATGTCAATTTATTTTCCTTTATTGCTCTATACAATTTGGCCACCATTTTTTCTTCCTTACCCCACTGGTCTCCACCATATACAGATAAAGAATTTAACTTCTTGTGACTACTATTTTTTCTTAATTAATGTAAAATTAGGAATATTTAATTGATTATTTAAATTTTTCTTAATAGTTAGTTTGTTAGGGGAAATAATTAAATGTTAGTATAGTTTGATTCATTAAGTCATATACATTTCTTTTTTATACAGATAATCATATTAAAATTTACTACAAACATTTTGCCTTTAATCAAGGAATATGATTTGATAAATAATGTGCATGTGTATATATTCTTGATTATATATATTTTTGTTGGAAAAATAAATTTTGATCATTTTCTTTTTGATAAATTATTGTACTTTTCAATTCAAAATTTTGATCATTCTTACATAAATTTCAAATATATTCAAAATTTAGTGCATGAAATTTGGTTTAATTAATGATAGGAATAGGATAAGCATGGATTGCATTGGCTGAAAAGAATAGACAAAAACTAATCAAAATTGATTGGTTCAGTAAATTTGAATTGTATTATTATTATTATTATTATTATTATTATTATTATTATTATTATTATTATTATTATTATTATTATTATTATTATTATGGCTTAAATATCATTTTCGTTCCTGTATGTACGCGGAATTTTGATTTAAATTTCTGTATTGATTTTTGTTCTAAATAAAACTCTGAATCAACTAAACTTTTTGTTTTTAGTCCTTAAAGCTAAAATCCGTAGGAAAATTCTTAAATTTCCTACAGATTTTCATGAATTTTCCTGCAGAATTTTGCTTTAGAGACAAAAAGCAAAAAATTTCGTTAATTTAGAGATTTATTTAGAACAAAAATCAATACATGAACTAAAAACTAAAATTCCGCACACATACATGAACGAAAATATACTTAAGCCTATTATTATAGTAAAAATGATGAATGATTAATTCCAAACCAACTTGATTACCCGAACGGATCACCACATCTCATATCAACACACTAAAGAAATCTCAATTTGTTTGTTAATTCATTCTTGGATATGCTTTTCTATGATTGGTTATAAGGAAATCCAAGAGATTTGATGATTGATATATCTTGTGAATTCGAGTGCTTCAAATAGTTAGAGGATTATTTTTTTATGATTGATCATCTAGTTCTTAGAAGAAGAGAATCCTAGTAATTCCATGATTATTTTTAGTTACAGGAGAAAATTAAAATCAAAAGATAACTACATGTTTAAAAAGGACACCTTTATAGCAGTAACTAACGAGTCATGTTAATATGTGCGCGAATATTAAGATATTAAAAGTAGTAAATTTTTAAAATAAAAGTCAATATTTTAATTTTTGAGAGTTTCATATGTACAATTTTTAAGATAAAATTTCCTCATTTAATCCTTAACATGTACCCTTAGAGTGTGTTTGATCTGTTAAAAACTAAATACTGGACAACATAATATAAGATAGAACAGCACAACACAAGATAAAACAGCACAAGACAAACATTTATGATATTGAATAATTTTTTGTTTTATACAATGTTTGATGGAAAAAAATGTATTTTGGTATTTTAGACTACTTGTACTATGGACAAAAAGTTGTGTTGTGGTTTAGTGGAGGACAAAAATTTCTGTTTTTGTGCTGTCCCTTGCCACCTAATTTGTCCAGTCCCTAAAACTTTTTTAGTAGATCAAACGCACCCTTAGAGTACATTTTAACATTTTCCTTAACTATATAATGGTAAATTATGAAGTAGTTCATGAATTTCAATTAATTTTTTTTGAATAATTAGCTCTCATCTTTACTAAAATGCCTTTCTCAAGCATTTACATTTGTTATGACTTTCCACATCCTATTGTCTTGAGATTTGATTATAGGAACAAATTCATCTTATTGTTCTAGAAATGATAATGCATAGGCCCACCTACCATATGCTTAAAATTTCACTTTTTAATTAGAAAATGAGGGGAGCGGAAATCGAACTCTTGACCATTGGATCATAGAGGCTCTGATACCATGTCAGATGACCGATTATCCCAAAAACTTAAGCTGTTAGAAAATGTCACATCAATAATTTTATATTATTTCTAACACTTACGTCAACAATTCAAGTAAAAAAGTGGGATATATAACTCACAAGAAATGGGGGCTAGCTTGAATTGAAACCCTTTTAAAATTGTTTCTCAAACTTCCAAAATTGAAGTGAATTATTCTTGATTGATATGATTCTGATTATGAGAAAGAATGTATGTGTATATATGTACCTATCTATGAAAAATAAATAATAGGGGATAGAACATTGAGACGCAAGATTATTGGTTGATTCAAATCCTAGTGTTTGGGATAACCTCCTAAAAATCTATACTCTTTTTTTCCTAGTAGTTCAGAGTTTAATTCGGGACGAGCTCTGATATCAAGTGATTTTAGTCTCTTCTTAAATATAGTTATGGGAATCGAACCGTGATCTTCCTCATTAAATCTAACGTCAATCACCACTTCACCATCTAACATTTGGTTAAAATCATAAATGATTCTTAAGTCATTTAAATATGTTATAAATAAAACATTTGAAATTTTTTTGGTATATCTACAGATCAAATTCGAGTTTATTCACTTATCTAAATTCGAGTTTTTTTTAATCTTTATAAAATTAACGAATTTTAGTTATAGTCATTATATCAAAAATCATGTTATTATTCCTAATTTTTTTTGTTTCGTTTTAAATCTTTAATAGACAAAATTTTGTCATGTTAGAAATATTTTATTCTCTAACTTTTCGCATTATATTGGAGTCTAACTAGTACCTAGTAGATGAATCTTCTTTGAGATAAAATAGTTTTTAAAGCCTTGTGCATGAGTCCTTGTGAACAAGAGAATCGTCTCCAATGTTATTTTCACATGTTTCTCCATTGCAAAAATTTCCACCTTTAAATTTCACTATTTCATCGAGTAAATAGACAACTTCATCTTTGAATTATCATTAACCAATATAATTAATTCCTTAATTATTCAAAATAGTAAAATAGACAACTTCATCTTTGATTGAATTTTAAATTGAGATGTGAAAAGGAATTTACAGCTCATTCGACAGCTCTATTGAACAACAACTTTTATTTTTCAAATATAAATCCTAAATATCTCACAATCAGTATATGGATCCTTAATTTCTTCAAGCTTAAAATAAAGAAAGAACACAACTGAAATGGAGAGAATTTTTTTTTTGTCAAGTAGTTTAACGGTTAGAAATTTCACTTTTAGCGGGGGTTTTATTATGATTGACTGAGTCCAAGAAGTATTACAAAAATCATATATTACAGGGTAGATTCTCAAAAAAAATAAATTACAGAGAGTATTGCAAAACTTGTATATTTACCAGGGTATTAACCTATTAACCCTATAAAATATTCTAATATTTTATTTGGTTTAGTTATTGGCATTTTTTTCAACAACAATTCATATCAATTTGGTTTACTTGAATACACTTTAATTCGCTTTGGGTTGAAATGCATCATTAATAGTTTAGGTTTTTGAACTATCTAAACAGTTCGGTTTAGTTTTGTTCAATTTTTATCCTGAGGCCTAAACTATATTACGAACACTTAATTACTAAAACTTTGACCTAATTTTGACCCGTGCGGTGCACAAGTCATATAAACTAATGTTTGACCATAAAATATATTATAGACGTACATGTTAATATTTTTTAATTTTGTAAAAAAAGAGTATAATAACATTAAAAATGTCTATGTGCATATAACTTTATATATTTATCACATTCAATATATCTTTACTAAGCAGTTGTCCTAAATAAATAGGCGGCATATATAAAATATTAAATTTAAATTGAAAAATTTATGTTGAGCGAAAATTTTATAATCAACATGGAACAAAATATTAACAAAACATATTGCTTAAGAACTTTTTAGTTAAATGCTACACTAATATCAACAACGATATGAAATCAGTTGTATATATATATTCAAATTAAGAATGGATATCACATCGATAACAACATGAATATCAACTTAACGATCACTACAAGAAAATTCGGCGTTTGCTACGAAGGTTTTGATAGCTAATTCGTAGCTAATCTCCAGCAAAACAGAGTCAGCAACGATTTAGTTGTGATTTAGCTACCACAGTAGTCGTAGCATGGATTGGGCGGCAAATTATCTATGCAAATATTTCCTAGCTAATTTGCAACTAATATAATGTAAATCCTTGGAAATTCCCAACTAATAGGTAGTTAATTGATGTTCAAAATTTTATGTTTCCTAACTAAATCGCTAGGATATTGTCACAACAAATTTGCAATAAATTTCTAGCTACTCATTCCTAGCTATTTCGCAGCTAAATCCAAGTTATTAGATTTTTTATAATTAGGAAAAACTAAATATGCCTAATTAAAATCCAAGGTAATTATAAATTATTTATCATCATTTAAAAATCTAAAGAAACCTAATTAAATGGACACAAAATAAATGAACTAAACACATATTAGCAAGAAACCATTCATATTGAGATCATCAAACGAATTAAAGTCATCAATTCAAGCATTTATGCTTCATTTAGTGATGAACATTCAAGTTAAGAAAACTACTGAGTAATATCTGATAAGTCATAAGTAACAACATTTTGTTCAATCACAATTCACAACTGATAGATAAGTTCATATTACAAAGTTCTTACCTTCAGATCCATTTTTTCTTTTCCAAAATAAAAATCTTTCCCACTTGAGAGCAAAAGCAAATCATCAACACTTTGGCAACCTTAAATTATACAAATCATCAACATCCTATGATTGGTGAGGCACTAGTTAGTTCATGAAAAATAAAAAACATAACAACTTCAACAAAGATGAAATATGAAAGATGCAAAAGAACAATTTAAAGAAATACTAAATTACCCTCACCTCCTCCTTGATATTGTGAAAACTACAACAAGTAGTCATAGTCTTATACTCTCACCTTATCTTTGATCCTAACATCATATATGGTTCTACCCTCATGCTCTTTTAAAGGCTGCACTGCACACATCCAACAATCACGCCACATTCAATTGAAACTACAAGTAACACCATCAAGAAACGATAAAACACATTCAATACACTACACTTCTAAGTTATAACCTTCTTAGAAGCAACATGAACACAACTTCAACTCATTAAACATAGGGAAATACCATTTAAGTGTTGGATATGGAAAAAGAGTCTTGTTTATGACAATGGAGTATCATAATCAAAAATTGAAGGTTCAAAGCACTAAATTCAACGACAACTGAACCTATTAATGCTTTAAGCTACTGTTCAAAGAATTATCACCAAATAGAATATATTTCAAAGAGATTGCAAAACAAAGAACCCGAACCAACAAACTAGATACTAATATAACAAAAGGATCAAGCAATAACAATTATCAAAAAGATCACAATGAAACTAAAAATATTAAGGGAGTACTTTTATCAAACACATTCCCTGCAATTCAAAGATGATATGAATAACAAGAAAAACGCAACATGAATTGCAACAGCCTCAGAGAATTCATTCACACGACCAAATCTATTCTTAAGTCTCTATCGTAGTATTGAAAACCAATTTCTTTTTTAAAAACCAAACATGTCTACTTTAGTAGCAAGGGAACAAAACTCTTATCATAACAAATATACTAAAAAAATTACCTTTAAAGAGCACTAAAGAACTGCGTCTAAGTGATGCCAAAAAGATTTGAGTATGGATTCATTGCCTTCACAAGAAATATGTAATTAAATATCCATGTCTGAAGTAGCTTAGTTTCTCAAGATGAGTGTGAAATATTAGATACTTGAATATGAGTTTCGACCTTAAGATCACACGCTTGGCATTGGCATTGGCACTGAAATATAAAGAGACGTGAATTAGCAGAATCTTAAGATGCAAACAACATATGTGTGTATCCTAACATTCAGAAGTTGATAATCAGAAGTAAAATGCAAAGGGAGTATTGAATTATGTAATCTATAAGTCATAACAAGTTGATAACTTAAGAAATACCACAATGGATAATAGACACAGGAACGTGTCAAATACCTCTTTACAAATAGGAGGTAGTAGTTTCCCTTTCACAGTTCTACCTCTTTGAAATGAACCAACCTAGAAATAGAGATATATGAAAAATAGAGCTAATTTAGAACGTGTTGGGCGCAAAAACTCAGAGGGCTGTGTGATCCTATAGGGTGGCTCAGAAATTTTATTAGACTGTATACAGTACAAAAGGTGATAAAACAATAGGCATATTATCTCTTCTTTTATCGTGATCGCTAACAGAACACATCTGAAAACCCGAACAGTAAAAAGAGTATCAATCATACCTCCATTATGAGTAATATTCCTGTGATCTAGAAGTTATCATATATCCATAAAATAAGGATACCAAAGAGCCCTACGATAAAAAGCCTAGGAGTATAACCCAAGTATTGGACAACAACACTAGCAGCAACCTAATGCATTTTCCCCAAAGAGAAATTAAAATCATTGCAACTGAATTAACGTAGAACACGATGACATTAACATCACGATAAACCGCCTGAAGCTAACTTTGCTGCAGATAATACTATTTGATACATCAACATCATTCATTATTCGCCTAAATTTTGAAGCTAAAAGTCTAAACTTCATAAAACATTGCAACATTACCGAAATTTTTTTATAATGTATTTCCAATTTTAAAACACCAAACAACACTTGATAAAAACCAAAAACGGCAAGATTAACAATTCAGACAGGTTGAAAATGAATACATACCATACTAACAAGCGTGTAAACCACGCAAAACATCGAAGTGAGACTAAGAAAGCAACTCCACATTATAAGAAGGAACATCTCCGAACCAAACTTAATGAAGGATTGAAACCCCCTTAGTGCAGAGTCCTTCCAAAAATTCAACGATAAGCTTAATAAGCTTCCCAATTTTGAGCAACCCCTACACACCATAGGCCAATGACGTTCGATAAACATTGAAGTTCTATCTCTACAACAAACCACCACAGTTCGAGCACGCCAAGAAGCATCTTTTTGCAACCTAAGCCATTGCCAAACTTGATTGAACAACCCTATGTCCTCCATCACTATAGCCTCTTCACATTCCACCCCAAAAACTTGAAAAAAAGTGAAACCTCACTCTTATGACTAAAACTACTAAAACATCATCAAAAAAGCTATTGATAACCATCACTATAAATCCAATGACCCTTATATATAAACATTTGTGATGCTAAATCATCAATGCTACCCATAAAATAATCAACGTGATCTACCAAATTTAACAAAATTAATAAAAACCAACTACTCCAACACCATAAATAAAAGACAACAATTTCACAGGTTTCACAAATAAAAATAACTCAAAATTCAAAAAGAAAGAAAATAGATCAAAAGAGAACAATTTATTAGTCCATGATAACACTAAATACAATCACATTCAAACGTGAGATAAATTGCTTCAAAAAAGCAACAACTGTTCACAAAAGCCTCGAAAACCAACAAAAAAAACAAAGCTACATCTTATAGCAAGTAGATAAAAACACTTCCTTTGTCACAAAACACAATGTGATTCCTTATTTTTTTTAATGACCCCACTGAAAACAAGAACATACAAATGAATCAATTTATGCCTATTGGAATAAACATGAAGAGTTAATCACCCATTTGTTATCATAGAAGCAAACATCTGAAAGCTTCAAAAAGCACAACACAAACATATTGTACGAGGCAATAGAAATATAATAATACTCATTAAACAATTGGAATTACACACTGAACCTTGACTTCTTCTTTAATTAATTGTTTATTCATATAACTCTAAATAATTAACTTTACTACACCATGAGATTAAACAATTAATAATAATTTTACAAGAAATCACTTCACATATCAGCATAATGCACACACACGCTTGCATCAAACACGCAACACAAGCAATAGGTTTTGTGCGGAAGCGATTCTGCGAGATAAATGTGAGATCGATTCAGATGGAGAAGATGTGAGATCGATTCAAATGGAGAAGATAAGAGATTGAATCAGATGAATTCGTTTCTGATTTTGAGAGCTTCATATGTGAGATCGATTCTGCTTCATGATTTTGACAGAGGATGAAGACGCGATGAAGAACTTGCGTTTTTGAGATGAAGAACTTGCGATGAAGATGCTTCTGATTGTGATTCTGCGTTTCTAAGATGAAGAAGATGATTTTGAGTTATTACAAATAATTTTTTAATTTATTAAAAATCATAATAATAAAAAGTAACTGAAGAAGTTAATAAAAAAAAAAACAAAAAAAGTAAATAAGTTGAAAAATTATTTGACCGGTTGAATGGAAGGCTTTTTAACAGAAATTAACTACAAACTCAGTTTGTAGCAAATATTTTGTAGCTAATCTGACATTCTCTTGTAGTGGATAATTGTTTTGAGTTTATATTTTTTTGTGTTTTTTTTTTTTTACTAATTTTTTTGTGTTTAACAACATGGATTTAAATTAGTATATATAATATGAAGAAAAAAAACATAATGTATTGCTAAAATAGTAGTAAATATGCAACAAAATATATAAAAATAAAAATTAATACAAAAATTGTCTACGATCGTTAACCCATGTAAATTAGACAGAACTCGTTCGTTGAGTACCTCTTTAGAAAAATATTCAACATATGTTCTTCCCTTCATTTTTAACGGTTCACATTATGTTGGATCCTTGCAAACAACATCCCATTTTTAACGGGTCACACGAAAAATATAACCATCATTTTTATAAATTGTAAGTTTATAGAAATTAATGTGTAATCAAATGTAAATATCTAATAGAAAATAGATTTGATAGAAACAAACCTTCCAAGCTATACATGACAAACAAAAAAAATTGCATTGAAGTGCTATAGCCTATAGATACTCGTATTGGAATTCCAATTAAATTGAGTTAAATGTTATATATGCTAGTTAATTCTTCCGAGTGCTTCTTAAAATTTGGGTTGAGTACTACATGATGTACTATTCTACAATTGTTGGTCGATTACTTCTTGTATCTTTTCTATCTCTATATATAGTATTTTTCCGTTAAAAAAAATATATTCAACTAAAATATATTTAACTGCAAAGGACGGCTTGTGTATAGCAATTAGTAATGAGTGTAATACATTTTTAATTAACATATACAAATTTTTTATTTTTAATTTGTAACTAGTGGACTGTGCTTAATTATTAAGGAATAGGAAAAGTATAGAGGGAAATTTGAAAGTATAAAGAATTTGAATGTTTTGGTTTATGAAAATTCAAAAAGATAATAAGAGTTGACTCGTGTAAGGAATGAGTGTGAATGCATTAATAATGGAAAATAGAGCAAAAAATTAGGGTAAATTGTTGCTTGAGTGGTAAGCTAATTAAGTAACAACTTTTTTTATTTTTTATGTTTATAAAAAAAAAAATGTAACAACTTTTTATAATTAATAAGAGAAGAGATGCATCAACTCATTGTTTTTTTTATAGATAATGTTAGTTGTTAGTATATTACGATGTTAGTTTTCTTCTTTACCAGAATTTGAACTCTGGGCCTCTAACTCTTTAATTAACTCTTAGCTCAACTAGCATCAACTCATTGTTGACGGGATTTCTAAAATCTTTACCACTTGCAATAATTCATTGTTAATAGTTTATAAAACACTAATTAATTGAAGCACTAGTCTAGATTACAACATTACTATCTTCGTCCCAAAATATAAGAGGTCTTTGACAAATCAGAAAAATAAAAATAAACCGATCAAACCTCGACAGATTTGCACCAATCCTGTAGCCTCCGATTACAACCTTGTTCAACTCAGATTCTAACACACATGAATCCTCTACCTGCACGAAGCGTGCAAAACCGAATCGTCTTCCTCCCTTGTCCCTCTTCACCGGTATCACAACTTCCACAACTTCCCCATAATTATGGAGTGCATTGAACAAAGCCTTTGCTCCATATCGATCCGGAAAGTTGTAGAAAAAAAACGTTATGACTGGTTCACATGTTTCTTTGCTGTAATACGGTGTTGTCGCTATGTCTGGTATGAGATGATTGTTGCGGTATCCATTTCTGTTTCTGTTTCTGCCTCTCACAGTTTGCCAACCTTGATCGTCTCTGCCTACCATGGTGCACCGCTGATAGATCACTCTTGTGCGTGCCGAGGGATACGATCAATCTTTGTGACGTTCAAGCAAATGAACATCAACGCGATTGACTCCTCCACACTTTTACAAGAGAAACCCTAGCAGAGCAAAATTGACTAATGTAAACATGAAACAAATATCAACACATAATAAGTATATAT
The DNA here is from genome assembly GCA_951804385.1 of Trifolium dubium. NCBI lineage: Eukaryota > Viridiplantae > Streptophyta > Magnoliopsida > Fabales > Fabaceae > Trifolium > Trifolium dubium. The sequence goes on along the minus strand of OX638065.1, from coordinate 4,452,967 downwards.
CATGGTTTTGGTGTGTCGGTTGTTCGCCCAACACTTCTTTTGTAAATTTTGATATTTGGTGTGCAAATCCTTTAAATTGTTTACAAAGTTTTTAAAGGATACTCTTGTATTGAATTGTAAGGGTTGAGTACCCCTTCAAGTTTTGATTATAAAAAAAAAATAAAAAAAAAAATAAAAGTAATTAATGCATTGAATTTATTAATAAGTATCTTCTCTTTCTTAAAATTATCTTTAATTATTAAGAAAGAGAAATGACGATCTTCTACTTTTTTCATTGAATTAGAAGTATTTTTGTGAGAATTTAATTACTACCTCCGTTCTTAAATATAAAATCATGTTTGACCAAATTGTATTATTCATCTATCATGTTTTGACCGTATTTTTTTAATAATATATACATGTAAATATTAGTATATAAGATCTTGTTTGATTTGTTTTGATGTGTATTTTCAAAATATCAAATTTTTATAATTTTTACTACTAGATAACTAAAGATATTAGTGATCAAAATTGTGCATTGACATACGTGCAAAAGTCAAACAAAATTTTATATATTGGAACGGAAGTAGTAATTCACTTTAAACTTTGAAAATTGTCTTATAAATCTATCTCAAAATATAAGAAAAAATTTATCAAAAAATTGATCTATTCAAATCAAATTTTTAACTAAATACATTAATTTTTTTTTTTTATCAATTTTCTTTTATGTTTTTGGACACCATCTTATTAGTAATAAGTTATCTAATCCAAGCACACAAAAAAGTAACAAACATGCATGATTTGTAGAAAGAGATATGTGGGTCAGAGAGAGAGGGGAATGGCAGTTGCAGCTTTTGCTTTTAAAGTTTTGCTCTTTTAGATCAATTTTAGGGGAATGACTGTCTCCTATAGGAATTGACCAAAGAGACCCAAGTGTGTGATTGTTTACCTCATAGTGGTTTATGGAATCTATAATGCACTTCCCATGCTACCATCATCAACATTGTTTTACACCACAAAAGATATCAATTATGTTAAAGTGTTACTATTTTCTATTTTCTGTTTTCATTTTTATAACCAAAATACTACATAATTTAATTTGAATTAAGAGAGACACATATCATGCAAATCTAAAGAGCATTATTATAGTTTAATTCATGATAGAGTTTATCAATGATGTCTCTCTATAAGCTTAGATCAATTTATAGAGATATTGCATGAAATATGCAGAAATGATGGTCCAACCTAAGAGACTAAATTATTAATCCAATTCAAATTTAATTTTTAACATTAGAACTTTTGCTTAATTAGTCCATCATTAACAAGCTCTACATTTCAATTAAAATTACAATTGTGTATGAATTGAAATTTAGCGGTAAAAATACGATTTTTTGACTCCAATGAATGAAATTTAAATATATTTAGGAATAGTTTAATAATCACTTTGAATAAGAAATAGATTCTCTATATATTAGTCTTATTTTTTTAATTAAAAATGAAAAAAATAAGATAACAGCTAGTGCCATTGCAAAAAGAAGTTCCAATCCAACCTAATATGACACTCTTAATTGGATTTATTTATTTATTTGTTTATAATAATAGTAAACATAAGAAAGGCACTAGAGATTTTCATGGTTCATCTAAATATGGTGGGTCACAAAATCCATCATCAATCTCCATCTCCACCCAATACACTCCACCTCCTCGAGATTCTCACATTCTATATACCTTAATATATTAAATAAATATTGTCTTTTAGAACTTTACCCCATGGCTAAACTTAGAGAATTTCATGATTCTTTACACTTCAATAAACAAAATTAGATCTACACTTAATGTACGGTTTTTCTCTTTTTTAGTTTTATAGTTGATTGATTTACAAAAGAAAAATATAATGCATAAGAGAAAAAAGAAGATGAATGAATGACGGATATGAATATGACAGAAACACGAGCAAAATGTATGATAGAAACACGAGAGAAATAGTTGAAGATGATTCAAATCCCAATAAACAAAACACCACAATCCATTTCATATTTGTAGAATTTTTAAAATGCCCAACCTACAAAAAGACAAAGGAAAAAAATATCACTCGTTTTTTTTAATTTTTACCATAAGTTTAATCTGATTTGAAGAGAATTCTAACAAAATTTTTGTAGTTTAATTATTATTATTATTATTATTATTATTTAATTTTTGAATTTAATAGATATGTATTTTCGGTGTAATTTATTTTTATACAAACATCCAATAAAATTATTTTAAATGTCCATGTCATATCAAGAAAGTGAAGTAAGATGAGATGATTTTTTTTTGACTAAAAAAATGAGATGATTTAATGGAATACATAATTGTTATAAGAAAAATGTATAAATTATTTTACATACCTTTTTCTCTTGATTTTTAAATCTGGATATGCTTGATGTTCAATGAAATCTAATGATACCTCATATTCCTTAATCTCCAGTACTTCTTTAGTTGTTTTCCCTTTCTTTATTTATTTATCACTGTACTGTTTGAATAGATAATAATTCATGAAAACATTTTTCTACTTTATGTCCATGTGCATGATTAACTTTCAAATGTGAATTTTCCATTCTATCCTTACCTACCATATATGGAATTATTAACGTCGAGATTTGTTGAATGAGTAAATTATTAAATTAGTTTGTGTCTTTTAAGTCATTTTTAAATAAGTCTATGATTTTATTAATATCTCAAATTAATTTTTATTTTTGTCAATTATTTTCAATTTTTTCATAAGACTATAATGTTCTTTGAGAATAACTAACTAAGTAACTATGACTTTTTATGTAGTACTAAATACTATACTGATGATGTTTTTTGGATAGTATTAATGATGTTTTTTTGAATAGTACTTAAATTAAAATATGTAATTGTCACTTGTTTTTTTGAGTAATTTGAATGTTAGTTTATTATAATTATTGATTTTATGTTGTTTCAAAAAAAACTTATTGTGATTTTATTTATATTTATATGTTGTACATTTATATATATTAATTTTAAATTTAATTTTTAAATAACATATCACGGCCGTATTGTATCCGGAATTTATTTGTAAGCTTATAATCTAGAAGAGTTGTAGGCTATGAAACTCCGATACTCCATAATTGATCAGTTATCGTGTCAGATATCATATTCGATACTGATACGTATCAGATACTTCCCAATTCATATCAGAGAAATATTCATTAATTAAATTTTATTTTTTAAATAAAAAATTACCGACGCTTCTGCGATAAAACTTAATTCAAAATCAATTTTTGGGAGTGAATTGAAAAACCAAAACATACCCTTACACCATTATATAATAAATTTGTTTAAAGTTTAGTGACAGGCATGCTATAGTTCCCTTTATACTGCACAAAAACACATCTTTCTTCTTTTCTTTCCACCCTCACCTCACTTACTCTGACACAACATTTTTGGGTGAATAAGATTCTACCATTGAAACAACAAACCAAGTTTCTTTTCTTTTTCTTTTTCTTTTTCTTTTCCTTTTCTTCTTTTCAACATCAAATCAAAATTTAAGAAACAAAACAGTTAACATTTTCAACAACATCATCATTATCATTATCAGTTTGTTTCAGTTAGTTAAAAACAGTCTTAAACTAAGTTCTAATTTGTTTATTTTTGTTCTGTTTCTACATACTTCAAATTGAAAATGATGAAACAAAGAGAAAAAAATGTTGTTTGTTTTGCATTTTTGTTGTTTTGGAGTTTTTCATGTTCAAATGCTTTGCTTTCTTCTAAAGGAGTAAACTTTGAAGGTAAATTTGAAACTTTATTATAGTTACATATATATACAGGTATAGCTTCATATATATAATTTCAATATCTAGACTTTTGAATTATTTATTTTTAATATTTGCAGTGCAAGCTTTAATGGGTATAAAAGACTCTTTAGTGGATCCACATGGTGTTCTTGATAATTGGGATGGTGATGCAGTTGATCCATGTAGTTGGACTATGGTTACATGTTCTAGTGAAAATCTTGTCATTGGATTGTAAGTTCTAAGTTTTTCTTCAATCTTAACATAACAACTATAGTTTTAAATTGCGTTTGCTCTTCAAATTAGACGTGTCTCAGTGTTGGATATGCCTCGGTGTCACACACGGACAACATCAACACTTATGATTATATTCAATTATTTTCGGTGTTGATATGTCAGTGTCGGTCTTGTATCCGATGTCAGCGTTTCATAGCTTTTAATTGATAACATGAAATTGGACATGTTCTGTGTAGGGGAACTCCAAGCCAAAGTCTATCAGGTACTTTATCTCCAAGGATAGGGAATTTAACCAACCTTCAAATTGTGTAAGTAATCTGATAAACTACACAATTTATTAAGATTATGTGATGAATCAAAGCGACAAGTGCTGAATCTCAAAGAATAGTGGCAGAAAGACAATTCTGCCACTTACAATATCATCTCGTAAAATAATTCGTTTGCAATGCAACTGAGATTATGTGTTCTTAATTACTTTTTTCAGGTTGTTACAGAATAACAACATATCTGGATCAATCCCTTCAGAATTAGGAAAACTTCCTAAGCTTCAAACTCTTGATCTCTCTAGTAATTTCTTCAGTGGTGAAATTCCTTCCTCTCTCGGTCACTTAAGAAGCCTTCAATACTTGTAAGATATATGATTCTGGAATAATAAGCTTAAGCTCTTTTTTAGTATTAATCTGTGATCCTCTAAGCTGAAAAAGTTATTCAATTTTCTTTTCAGGAGGCTCAATAATAATAGTCTTGTTGGTGAATGTCCAGAATCACTTGCTAACATGACACAACTAGCTTTTCTGTAATATACACAAATTCTTCACTTGTTAATTATGCATTAATTATGTTTATATTTTTATGTTACTAAAAAGTGCTTATTATTTTGTGCTGCATAATTCAGTGATTTGTCCTACAACAATCTTAGTGGACCAGTACCAAGAATTTTGGCCAAATCATTCAGGTAATTCTTTATTTGAATGTGTGTGTTTTTCTGAGAATTGTGTACTATGTGAAAGATCGTGAGATTTTTTGTTTTTGTTTTGAATCAGCATCGTTGGTAATCCTCTTGTTTGTGCCACTGGAAAAGAACCAAATTGTCATGGGATGACACTTATGCCAATTTCCATGAACTTAACCAATACTCAAGGTAAAATATTTGAAATCAACATTACAATTAATCCTTTATGCCGCATATACACTTCTGATTGAAGGCGTGTGCTGTGTTGTGTCTGACACCAGCATGATACTGACACAAGTAGTTACATTCAATCACTTCTATTTTTCAAATTATTAATGGTGTCTACATTTCTGTGTAGTATCGCGTCGGGTGTTAGTTCCAATGTTTGTGTCACCGTTTCATAGTTAATTAATCATGCATTGTGTTGCCTGGCATTACATATTAAAATTGTGTGAGGTGTTCGACACCAACATGACACCGACAAGTGTAGTTATATTCATTTATTTCTATGTTCTTTGATTATTCGTTGTCTATGTATCTGTGTGAGTATCATGTCTAGTGTCTATGTATGTGTTGGTGCGTCATAGTTAATCATGCATTATGTCACCTTCCTATGTACTGTACTCTGATATATTCTGCATTATTATTACTTTAATGCTGATTGCATCATCTTTGCTTTCCTAGATTCTTTACCATCAAGCAAACCAAAAAGTCATAAAATGGCTATTGTCTTTGGCTTGAGTCTTGGATGTCTTTGCCTTATAGTTATTGGTTTTGGAATTGTTCTTTGGTGGAGACACAAACATAATCAACAAGCATTCTTTGATGTAAAAGGTACTTTTCCATTAGAATAATCATATGCAATATACTCCGTCCATTCTAATTTTGCGTTTCAATATATTTGATCTAATTTGTGACATATTGTTAAATATTTTAGACCGGCATCATGAAGAAGTTTACCTTGGAAACTTGAAGAGGTTTCCATTCAGAGAACTACAGAATGCTACAAATAACTTCAGCAACAAAAACTTAGTTGGAAAAGGTGGTTTTGGAAATGTCTACAAAGGAATTCTGTCCGATGGAACTGTGGTAGCTGTGAAGAGGCTTAAAGATGGCAATGCAGTTGGAGGAGAGATTCAATTTCAGACTGAAGTTGAAATGATTAGCTTGGCAGTTCATAGAAATCTCCTTAGACTTTATGGATTTTGTATGACATCAAATGAAAGGCTATTAGTTTATCCTTACATGTGCAATGGAAGTGTCGCTTCTCGTTTGAAGGGTAAGGTTCCTTTGCAAACTTTCTGTCAAAACACAACGACTAATCACAAACTGTGGTCAATTGTGCCGACGTCTCTGACAACAAAGTGATTGTTGTAGTTTTCTATTATGCACTTAATTAGGGTTAAAAAGTAGAAAACTTTGTTTGAATACTACGGTCCGGTTTGTAATGAATTAGGAGTACAAAGTACAAAACCGCAAATCTGCTTTGCTTGAGCATCTCCCCCACTTATCAGGGAATATGAGTCGTACTCATCTCAACACGAGTAAATACTCAAGATGATCCTTGAAATTACAGGATTGTATCAAACTAGTCCTTCACATTATCAATAGTCTAAAATGATCCCCGGCATTGCAAAGTGTTACCGAAAATTCCAATAGAGGGGCAAAATTGATCAAAATTTTGCAGTTTCAACGATTATTTTGGAATATCGAAAAATGTGAAGGACTATATTGATAGTTGATTCAATCTTACAACTTCAAGGACCAACTTATATACAAATTCTGATCTCAATTTTGTGATTTTTCAGGTAAACCAGTGTTGGATTGGGGAACAAGAAAGAACATTGCATTAGGAGCAGCAAGAGGACTACTATACCTTCATGAGCAATGTGATCCGAAGATAATTCACCGCGATGTGAAAGCTGCAAACATATTGCTTGATAACTATTGTGAAGCTGTAGTTGGTGATTTTGGTTTGGCAAAGCTTTTGGATCATCAAGATTCACATGTTACAACTGCTGTTAGAGGAACTGTAGGACATATTGCACCAGAATATCTTTCCACAGGACAATCTTCTGAGAAAACTGATGTGTTTGGATTTGGAATTCTTCTTCTTGAGTTGATTACTGGTCAGAGAGCCTTGGAATTTGGAAAAGCTGCTAATCAAAAAGGAGCTATGCTTGATTGGGTAACTAATGATTCTTTTTTACACTTTATTGTTCATTAATTAAACTTATTTTCCCTTAATCTTAAATCAAATCATAGAGGCCAGGTTAGCCTTGACGCAATGATAAGGTCGTTGCCTTAAAACCTCGAAGTCACAGGCTCAATTCATAGATATTTTCGTAGCACCAATGTTTTAGATCGAAGCCACGTCTAGTGTCTGACATATGTTGGCGTTGAATACACGACACTAACACTGACACACAGTAACACATAATAATGTTCAATCACTTTTCTATGCTTGTTGAGGTATGGCAGTATAAATCTTAAATTTTAAAATCCGGTTCGGCCATGATTTTAAAACATTTATACATCAACCATCCCTAAATCTCAACAAGTAATTTTGTTTTGAAAACTCGCTATCCAGCCCAAGAACCGACTAATCCGAGCGTTCTCAAATATATCAAATCAAATAACAAGTCCTTTTATATTATTGACATTTATTTCAGGTAAAGAAAATTCATCAAGAGAAGAAACTTGAATTACTAGTAGACAAAGATCTAAAAAGCAACTATGACAAAATTGAGCTTGAAGAAATGGTACAAGTGGCACTCTTATGTACTCAATACCTTCCAAGTCATAGACCTAAAATGTCTGAAGTTGTAAGAATGCTTGAAGGTGATGGACTAGCTGAAAAATGGGAAGCATCTCAAAGAATTGATACTTCTAAATTCAAACACCAAGAATCATCTTTATCAGATAGATATTCTGATCTTACTGATGATTCTGTTTTATTAGTACAAGCTATGGAGCTTTCAGGACCAAGGTGAAATGTTTAGTAAATTTTTTTTTTTTTATATTAAAGTTTTCTAAAGAGTGAATATGAAATTAAGAGTTGGTTTAAATATATTTTTGTTTCATGTAAATATAATTTTTTATTGCTTTTAATCTTTGGGAATTTTTTTTCTTTCTTTTTAGTTTCTGCAAATACATTAGTTTCTGTTTTTGATTTTTGTTGTTATGTTTAAATACTTGACAAATTTATTTCTATTAAAATTGGCTCATGTAATATGTATAGAATAAAATGAATATTACATGAATTAACTTTAAATATAAACAAATTTTGCAAGGATTAAAATAAAACACTAAAGACCAAAAGTAAAATGTGGTGTATTTACAAGAACTAAAGACAAAAAAAAAAAATCTACAAGGACTAAAAACAAAAATTATATATTTGCAGAGTATATGATAGTTGAATCTATTTAAAAGTAGTGCCTTGAAGGTTATAGGTTGTATGATAGGAGGTTTTGTTTACTTTCAAATGTACAAATTTAATTTGTAGAATTTTAGTAATTTGTGATGCAAATTTAGTAATGTTATAAATCAACAAAGACTTGTATTGGTTTTGTAATGCTATAACTTGTAATATTTTCCTCATTTTCAATATCTACAAAAATTGTTAGTGTGAGAATGTATGGTTATACTCAATTGTAAAAATGTATGGTTATCCTCAATTCTCTAAATGAAGCAGAAGAAATAGTCATGCTAGGAGAATAATGAGGGAATTATATTTTCTATATTGTAATTAGAAAATGTAGGAAAGCCGTTCATTTATTAGCATGTAAGACACTATAAATTGTCATTTGTTTAGTGTAACAATAACAACAATAGAAACAACACTGTAACAAGTATTAGTTTTTTCTTATAATCAATTCAATATTTCTTCATAAATTTTTTATTTCTTCATACAAGTTTATTGTTCTAGCCATATTATTTCATGTTCAACTTTAGTGAAGGTTGTATTTCATATCATTATTAGAAGCTAAATTTCCGCTGCGACTCCAACAATGCTCACCATTTTTTTTACCTTCATAAGAGAACTACAATCTTCCTCTACGATTTCCCATACAAAATGATACCTTACATTGATATGCATGGTCCGAGCATGATGAACCTGATTCTTAGCCAAATGAATCGCACTTTGACTGCCACACCTCAGTTTCACACATTCTTGTTTCATACCAAAATCATCTATAGAAGACCCCTCAACCACAATGCTTCTTTCACCCCTTCTGCTACTACCATGTACTCAGCATCTGTAGTAGAGATTACCACTGTAGATTGTAACATCGATCGCCAACTAACTTAAGCACCGTGTGTTTGAAACACATAACCAGTACTAGACCGTCATCTATCTAGATCACCAGCATAATCTGAATCAACAAAACCACATATTTGACATGTATCTCCACTTAAACACAAATCGGTGTCAGTGGTACCTTTCAAGTACCTCATAGTCCAATTCACTGCCTCCTGATGTGTCTTACCCGGATTCGCCATGAACCTACTGACAACACTGACTGCTTGTGAAATATCTGTGGGTGTACACACCATGGCGTACATTAAATTACCAACTTCACTAGTATAAGGTACATGTTCCATGTATGCCTTATCTTCTACTGTAGTAAGAGACTGATTACCAGAAAGCCTAAAATGTTGAGGGTACCATAAAGCCGTATCTTTCATGTATTTTAAGCTTTCTGGTAATCAGTCTCCTACTACAGTGGAAGATAAGACATACATGGAACATATACCTTATGCTAGTGCCGTTGGTAGTTTAATGTACGCCTTGGTATGTACACGCCCAGATATTTCACAAGCGGTCAGTGTTGTCAGTAGGTTAATGGCGAATCCAGGTAAGACACATTGGGAGGCAGTGAATTGGACATTGGCGAAAGGTGGAGATACATGACAAATAAGTGGTTTTGTTGATTCAGATTATGCTGGTGATCTAGATAGATGACGGTCTACCACTGGTTATGTGTTTCAAATACACGGTGCTCCAGTTAGTTGGCGATCGATGTTACAGTCTACAGTGGTACTCTCTACTACAAAAGCTGAGTACATGGCAGTAGCAAAAGGTGTGAAAGAAGCATTGTGGCTGAGGGGTCTTCTATAGATGATTTCAGTATGAAACAAGAATGTGTGAAACTGAGGTGTGATAGTCAAGGTGCGATTCACTTGGCTAAGAAGCAGGTTCATCATGCTCGGACCAAGCATATCGATGTAATGTATCATTTTGTACGGAAAATCGTAGAGGAAGGTAGTATTTCTCTTACGGAGGTAAAAAAAAATGTTGAGCATTGTTGGAGTCGCAGCGGAAATTTGGCTTCTAATAATGATATTAAATACAACCCTCACTAAAGTTGAACACGAAATAATATAGCTAGAACAATAAACTTGTATGAAGAAATAAAATGTCTACGAAGAAAGATTGAATTGATTATAAGAAAAAATTAATACTTATTACACTGTTGTTTCTGTTGCACTTCAAATTCCTAATAATATATGGGAATCCTCGTCATTTGCACGAAGACTATTTATAGTAGAAGACTTCATCTACTATCGAATTATTTCCCTGAATGACGAGCCTCATCCACATTTCCTATGATCAACTAGTTTATTATTTCTAGCTACCTAATTATCTATAGTAGAATACATCATCTACTACCTCATCAACATTCCTATGATCACGCTTTAGATATTGAAACAATTTTAAATTTTTAGGTCAGTTATCTCATTCTTTAATATATTTCTAATCTAACGAATGATTAGTCAATGCATTCGATGGTGGATCCCAATCTCGACATAAAAAAATATCTTTATGATCGATGATCAACTAAATAATCAATCATGAAAAATATTGTAATAAGACCTTGGTACCCATCTATGAGACTTACGATCAACTGACTATATTTTTAGAAAATTGCACTTTACCCCTTGGTGATGCTCCCAAACCCCCCAAAATATTCATTTTATCCATCGTTTAAGAAAAATTCTTTAAAAACATTTGGAAAATATTTTCAGAATTAGAAAAATTCAAAAAAATTCAGAAAAAATATTTTGAATTTTATTATTATTGTTTTTATAATTATTTTTCTTCAATTTTTTGATGTTCAGCTTTGAAGTAACTAGAACATTATTTTACATGTTCTAACATGATTTTTAAATTATTATTTAATATTTTAAATGTTTTTAACATATTCTAACCAGAACATCATAAAATTTATCAACTAAGCGAGAAAAAAAAATTAATTTCAGATTTCTTCTCCGAAATAGAGCTAGTGGAAAATATTTTCCAAAATAATTTAAAACAAAAACCATTCGGAAAATAACAAAAGAAAAATAATTAAAATCATTCCACAAGAACATTAATATTCTTCGCAAAAAGGAAGACTAACACATTCAATTTAAAACAACAAATTCAAATGATACAACAAATAAAATCACAAACGAAATCACCATAGAATATGAAACTCAACATCGTAAAATTTATCAATCAAACAAAGAAAACACTTTTAAAATAATAATTATTTTTTAAAATTCAGAAAATATTTTCCAATTATTTTAATTCAAAAAATATTTTCCAAATTTAACTTGAATTCAGTTTTTTTTTTAAAACGAGGGACAAATTGGGTAGTTTGGGAATTGGGAGGCCGGAACTGGAAGCATCATAGTTTGGTAGGCTAAGACCTATGAAGTCCAGATACTTGATACGATACGATATGCATATGATGATACAAGAAAATTTTAAAATTTAAGATACGATACGGCTAAGATACTTCAATAAAAAATTAAATATATAAATGTAAAATATATAAACATAATTAAAATTGATAATAAAGAAACATTCACATTATTAAAATTATCAAAACAAGAAAATTATATATCTTAAATACTATCCAAAAAGCGAGTCATGCGTATCTCCACTAATGTCCTACAATTTTGTTGCTCCTTTCATATATTCTTCATCTTTCTTTGATAAAAGTTGAAAATTTGTATGCACATTAACCAAATCGTTAGCCCTTTTGGATTCATTTTATTTATTTTCAAAGAATAAATAAAATATAAACACTAGATACTTCTCTAATACGTATTGGGAATTATCTGACAAGTATCATAGAAGTGTCAGCTTTTTTTATTTAAAAAAAAAAATTTAATTATTGGATACGGTATCTGAAAAGTATCGGGAAGTATCTGACGCGTATCGGATACAGTATCTGACACGATACTTGATCAATTTTGGAATATCGGAGTGACAAATTGGGTAAAGAGCAATTTACATATTCTTTTCTTTTTTTGGGTACATCTTTACATATTCTTTCTACCTAATAGTGAAACTAAATTATGCTCCCATTCTTCTCACCGTAATGTCTCATAGTTAGGGCTTTAATTTCTCTGTGTCTGTGTGAAATTCCTGAACTGTCTCTATAAAAATGGTTAGTTCCTTTGAGTCAAAAACATCTATTATACAGTTTTTGTGCATTGCTAGATTGTTTAATTAAATGGTACGCATATTTTACTTATAAAGGAGAAATTATAACTTTTCATCTTGCACCAATTCAATTGATCACTTTCAGACTTTCAGATTACATGCACCGGTTCAACTTTACAATGCACGGGTTCATTTTAATAAAATAAAAAATTAAGTTCTGGGAGTTAAGTGTTGGAACAATTTTGTAATGGTGAAGTTTCTTGGAAGAGAAGAAGAGGGTTTTTAGAGAAAAGCAATTTGTGAAAAGTGATTATTGAAGAATGTAAAATTGTTATTCATCCACATGGGACAAATGATAGTTATATACATGTTGTTTCTTAACAACCAAGCAATTGAATAACTACCTAAGACAAACAAACTCTAACTACCCCATTCACCAACTAACTAACTAACTGTCAAATCACACTAGAAATGACTTATACAATAAGCAAAAACTGTAACTGAAACAGAAAAGCTTAAACCAGAAAATCACATGAACTGATCATTTTTATATCAGTCTCAGAGTGCCAAAACATGAATTATACTTTTAACACACCACCTAACTTCATGTTTTCTGACACTTCCATTCCTATAAGCCCTTTTAACACATCAAAACCTTGCTCTTGTCAATGGTTTGGTTAGAATATCTGCAAGTTGAAACTCAGTTTTGCAATATTCCAAATCAAGCTTATCTTTGTTCACTTGGTCTCTCAAGTAATGAAACCTCCTTTCAATGTGTTTGCTTCTGCCATGACTAACTGGATTGTTAGCCAAATCAATTGCTGATTTGTTGTCCACAAGCAGTTTCATCTTAGTTACTTCTACTGCCTTCAATTCAGAGAGCAACATCTCAATCCAATTGGCTTGACAAGCTGTAAATGAAGCTGCAACATACTCAGCTTCACATGATGATAAAGCAACAATCCCTTGCTTCTTAGGACACCATGAGATTGGAGAATTTCCCAGCATGAATAGGTAGCCAGCAGTGCTCTTCCTATCATCTACATCACCACTCCAATCTGAGTCACAATACCTATAAGCTTGCAGCCTAACCTTGCTATTTTTCTGATTTGGCAGTAGAATACCATAGCTATCAGTTCCTTTCACATATCTGAGCACTCTCTTTGCTGCAGTTAAGTGACTAACTCTTGGTTCAGTCATGAACCTGCTCAGTAGACCAACACTATGACAAATGTCAATCCTTGTGTTGCATAAGTACCTCAATGAACCTATAATCTGCTTATTCAGTGTTGAATCAACTAATTCCTCATCTGTACACTTGCTTAACTTCACACCAGTCTCCATAGGAGTGATTGCAGGATTGCAATTGCTCATGTTGAACCTTCTCAGAACGTTCTTAGTGTACCTCTGTTGGTGCAGAAAGATACCTTTGCTTGTTTTCACAAATTCCAAGCCTAAGAAGTAGGATAATTCACCTAAGTCTGACATTTCAAACTCCTTCATATTGTCAATTTTGAACTTATCCAAGCAATCTTTGTTTGATCCAGTGATCAACAAATCATCAACATATAAGCACAAGATTATCAGATCTTCATTTGTGCTTTTCACATAAACACCATGTTCTGATGTGCACTTAGTAAAGCCTAACCTGATTAAGAAATGATCAATTCTCTTGTTCCATGCCCTTGGAGCTTGTTTTAAGCCATAAAGTGCTTTATTCAGCTTATACACTTTATACTCCTCACCCTTGATTTCAAATCCTGGTGGCTGCTTGACATAGACTTTGTAACGTCTAATTTTTTTCCTTTATAATAGATCATTAGCAACAGAGAAATACTATCCAAAAATTAAAAACTTAAAAATATCACTAAATATCAAAAAGTTGACATTATAAAATCCATAAATTAGTTTTACATATAAAGATCCATAAAATATCAAAATACTCAAAACAGGACATCTAATAATTAGTCTCCATAATCAAAGTACTATGTAGACATTCCGTCTACTTATTCTCAAACTTCCAACCTAAATTTGAAACAAAACTAATGCTTCTAAAATGCCAAACCCTTCAATTCTCGATGTCGTCAATGATCTCCGTCTCTGAAAACAACACTTTAATGAGATACATAATCCCAATGAATAATACACACAAATAAAGAAAATAAGTGTTGTTCTCAGCCGGCGCGGTAACCGGAAAAATCAACCATGGTATCCACTTTCTTTCGAAATAGTCTTTAAAAATGCATAAGTAACATAAATAATTTATCTAGCTTAAAATAGTCAATTTCTCATAATCAAACCAAACCATTACCTTAACAAATTAGTAATATTTCATAGTTATAATAAATAAAAGAAATTCAAATCAAAATCTTAGTATTATATGGAGATGTACTCTTTTCTATAAAGTGAATATCATCTCATCATGTGGAGCTCCTGCTCATCTAATATGGAGAATAAAACTCATCTGATATGGGGTACAAGACCCATCTGTATGGAGTATAAAACTCATCTGATATGGAGTACAAGACTCATCTATATGGAGTATAAAACTCATCTGATATGGAGTACAAGACTCATCTATATGGGGTACAAGACCCATCTGTATGGAGTATAAAACTCATCTGTATGGAGTATAGAACTCATCTGATATGGGGTACAAGACCCATCTGTATGGAGTATAAAACTCATCTGATATGGAGTACAAGACTCATCTATATGGAGTATAAAAACTCATCTGATATGGGGTACAAGACCCATCTGTATGGAGTATAAAACTCATCTGATATGGGGTACAAGACCCATCCATATGGAGCATAAGCTCATCTCAAACACTTATAATAATAATTCATTAAATTAATTATGGTATTATCTACATTATATAGCCTCTAAAGCATAGCATATTATTTCAATTCTAACTCATCAATTGTTCAAGGTTCGGTAACTAGAAAATCATTCTTAATATTTATATGATCATGACCGTGTACAAATCCTAATATATTATTGGATTGTAGTGACTATACCATCTTTCATTAAGTTTACATGACGATAAATGCTACTGTATATCAAATTAGCAAACTAAATCAGCAACTATGTTTCCAATATAAAGTTTACAATTCAGTAAAATTCCTAACTCAACAAGGTCAGTGTTCCATATAATTAAATATGTGAGAATTATCTCTCCACTCCTTTTCCACCCGTTCGCCCGGTATTAATCTAGGACCTTGTTAACACATTTGTAACTAGTGAATAAGTACCATAACATAATATGTATATCGTTGGCAATTCTAACAGTTATCAATTTAAGAAATCAATTTAAGAATTATAATTTATAAGCATACTAATTAGAGGATAGTAAACCTAATGACCAAGATAGTATACCATGGAAGGTTTTAAAGTGTGTAATTACTCACCTCTTAGAACAATTGCTATCGATGCTTCTCTTCTTATGATTCTTCTACAATAGATTTTTGTTCTTCTAGGGTTTATATTTTCTCTTCTTATTTGTACGGTTACTGCTCCCTTTTGTTTCTAACTTTCTCTTTCCCCTCTTTCAACTAAATACTCCTGTATTTTTGCTAACCTCCTACTTAGTGGTGCAATTAATATACCCATATTTTCTTTGTTTAAAATATTGTCTATATATGCCTAATAACTAGGTACCACTCACATTCTAATTTTATTAAATAAATTAATAATTCAAAACTATATAAATAAATAAATTTTAATTTATTTATTTTAGATGTTACAGACTTTCTCTTCTAATGGACCATTCAAAAATGCAGATTTCACATCTAATTGATGCATAGCCCAACCTTTGTAAGATGCTATTGCAACAACTAGTCTAATGGTTTCTAACCTTGCAACAGGTGCAAACACCTCATTAAAGTCAAGACCAGATTTCTGCATAAAACCTTTTGCTACTAGCCTTGCTTTGTACTTTGCAATTTCACCATTTGGTCTCATCTTCAGCTTATAGACCCATTTCACATCAATTGGTCTCTTGTTGACTGACTTGTGCATCAATTGCCAAGTATCATTCTTCTCTATAGACTTCAGTTCTTCTTTCATTGCATTCACTCAGTTAACATCTTTCAAAGCTTGTTCCAAAGTCACAGGTTCTAGCTCAGCTATCATAGCTTCATTGATCAATTCACCACCTTCTATTATGGCTTGATCAGGAAACACTTCATAACCAGTTAGTCTAACTGATTGTGTTCTCTCCATTGTTGACTTCCTCAACTGTTGATTGTTAACTATATTAGGTTCATTCTGCTCCACAGTGGTTTGATTCTCCACTTCACTTGGTTCCTCCAGAATGAGCTCAATGTTTGAACTGGTCTCATGCTCCCTGTTCCACCCTTTGGTTTCATCAAACTTAACATCTCTGCTGATGACCACTTTGTTCTCATTTGGTGCATACAATCTATATGCTATAGTAGAGTGATAGCCCAATATGATCATTTGTTGACTCCTATCATCAAGTTTCTTCCTTACTTGCTCAGGTACATGTTTGAAACACAGTGAGCCAAACACTTTGAAATGACTAACACTAGGCTTCTGACCAGTCCATGCTTCATGTGGAGTTACATTGTGTAACTTCTTTGTTGGACTTCTATTGATTATGTGCACTGTAGTAGAAACAGCTTCACCCCAAAACTTATGAGGCATGTTCTTACATTTAAGCATGCTTCTAGCCATATTCAATATGCTTCTGTTCTTTCTTTTAGCTACACCATTGTGCTGAGGTGTGTATGGAGCAGTGATCTCATGCTCAATGCCTTCATCTTCACAGAATTTTCAAATTCTAATGAAGTGTATTCACCACCACCATCTGTTCTCAGTTTCTTAATACTCAGTCCACTTTGTTTCTCTACAAGTGACTTAAACTTCTTGAAGACTGTGAATACTTCACTCTTCTTCTCAATCAAATACAGCCACAAGTGTCTTGTGAATTCATCTATGAAAGTTAGAAAGTAACCATTACCTCTAATGGTTTTTACTCTAAATGGACCACACACATCTGAGCAAATTCTTTCCAGCTTCTCCTTTGACTTCATTGGCAAGTCTTTCTTGAATGAATTCCTAGCTTGCTTTGCTGAGCAACACTCTTCACACACTTCTGTTGGTGCTTTGATCTGAGGTAACCCTTTCACCATGTTCATTGAATTTAGTAAGTTGAGACTTCTAAAATTCAAATGACCATATCTCTGGTGCCATAACCAATTGTCATCAAATGTTGCAGCAAAACATTGATGATCAATCACATTGATCTCAATTTTGAAAGTTCTGCTGTTGATCAGTGGAGCTTCTAGGATCAATCTCCCATTTGAATCATAAACCTTCAATTCTCTGTTCACCATAGCCATAGAGTAATTCTTCTCAAGTAATTGACCAAGACTGATCAAGTTACTTGTCATTGTAGGGACATATAACACATCATTGATGATTGATTCATGACCATCATTTCTCTTCACAAGAACAGTTCCCATGCCTTCAGAAACTACACGACTGTTATCTGCAAATTTTATATTCCTCCTCACTGAGCTATCAAGTTTCAAGAACCACTTCTTGTTGCCAGTCATGTGATTACTGCAACCTGTGTCTAAATACCACAATTTAGACTTGTCCACTTCAGTGCTAGTGACAGCCATTAGCAGTGAATCATCTGAGTCACCATCATCATTTGCAAAATGTGCTTCTTCCTTGTCTTTCTTGTCACTTCTACACTCTCTTGTCCCTTTTATCTTTTCTTTTAAAGGTCTTCTTACCCTGACCACTATTCTTGCTTGATTCTGCAACTTGTGTTTTAGAATCATTCTCAGATTGATCTGACTTCTTCTTTTTCCATTTTTCTTTCCCTTTGATCACTTTCTTGTGAATCTTTGCTTGCAATGCTTGTTCAGGACCTTTCTCTCTTTCTAAACTTCTTTGCTTCAGCCTCATCTCATGAGCTTCTAATGAAGCTTGTAACTCTTCCAGCTTCATTTCTTGCAAGTCTTTTGATTCTTCTATGCTACTGTTCTTGTAGTCATACCTGTCTGTTAATGATCTCAATACCTTCTTTATCTTCTTGAGATCATCCAAAGCTTCACCACAAGTCTTTATCTTATTGGTTAACTGAACCAATCTTGAGAAGTAATCTGCAACAGATTCACCTTCTTCCATGTGTAGCATCTCAAATTCTTTTCTCAGAGTCTGCAATTTGACCCTCTTTAGCTTCTCATCACCACCATAGATCTTCTTCAATGTGTCCCAAGCACCTTTGACAGTTTCTTGTTCAATGATCTTCTCAAATATGTTTGGGTCAACACATTGATGGATCAAGAAAAGAGCTTTGCCATCTTTCTTGGAGTGTTCCTTGTGTACCAGCTTCTCTGTGTCTGAAGCATTGGTTGGAAGAACTATTAAGCCTTCATTCACAATTTCAACGACATCTTGAAATCTGAAGATCACCTTCATCTGTGCGCACCACCGATCGTAGTTTTCTCCTTTGAAAACTGGTAGATTTGCTGGAAATTGGCTTGAACTTGTACTCCCTCCATTGGTGCTCGTACTCGCCATTGTTGTTCAAAGAACCAAGCTCTGTTATACCACTTTGTTGGAACAATTTTGTAATGGTGAAGTTTCTTGGAAGAGAAGAAGAGAGTTTTTAGAGAAAAGCAATTTGTGAAAAGTGATTATTGAAGAATGTAAAATTGTTATTCATCCACATGGGGCAAATGATAGTTATATACATGTTGTTTCTTAACAACCAAGCAATTGAATAACTACCTAAGACAAACAAACTCTAACTACCCCATTCACCAACTAACTAACTAACTGTCAAATCACACTAGAAATGACTTATACAATAAGCAAAAACTGTAACTGAAACAGGAAAGCTTAAACCAGAAAATCACATGAACTGATCATTCTTATATCAGTCTCAGAGTGCCAAAACATGAATTATACTTTTAACATTAAGAACCATCAAATAAAGAATTCATTATATATTTGTTTTCTTACGTTTATTTTAGTCGATGACTCAAATGTCACCTTAAAATCTTCTCCACCCTCTCACTAGTTGAGTTTTTGCCTTTCGCGGGAATCGAACCATGTACTATGGAGTTAAAGTACATGTTCAATTCATTTCCACAAATAATTGAGTTTTTTGTAACAGCCCGGACAACTATTATTTTAGTCGATGACCCGGCTACCACCTCACGATCTTCTCCACTCCCCTCACTAGTGGAGTTTTTATCTTCCTTAAAAATCAAACCATGTACCCTAAGATTAAGATACATGTTCAATCCATTCACACATTTTCATAATTTTTTATTATAAAATATTGCTATTTAAGTGTTTAAAAAGTATTTCAGATACACTATTTAACATTTGTCAAATAATTTGATATAATTAAAAGTAATGTCTCATTCATTAAGTATTTTGACGGTAACAAAAAGTTGAGGAAAATATTTACGAGACAAAAAATGTCACAAAAAAATTGAGGAATAATTAAAATTTCAATTATATATAAGTACCAAAAAGTTTTGGTGTAAATAGTGAAAATGTAGGGTATGCGTAGTCTTCCTTGAGTTGACAAAAAGAAATAAATAAACTGTACCAGATAAATTATAAAACCCACAAAGAAATTTAAGGGCGAGGCTTTTAGATTTGTCTATATGGGGATTTGATAATTGATTGCATCTTATTACCAATATCTGATTGAAATGGTCATAATGAATGCCACGAATTTTACCATTAAGTTGAAATTTTACATTAAAACTCATTTGAATTTTATTAAAATTCATCAAGATTGATGTTACTTGATAAATACTCATAAATAATCATTTATTTTAATGTGTCTCAATAACATATCAAATAATTTTTAATTTCTGCAAAAAATTTAACCGATGATCTATATAATATATAAATTTAAGTAACATGTCTCCAAGACATTGATATATAATTTAACCGATATGATATATAATTTCTGCACATACACATCATGTTTTTTTTTTTTTTATTTATGTTGGGCCAGAATTGAATCAAGACATTGATTTTGATAACATTCTTTGATCCAAAATTTTAAGGTATTATATTAATGAGTCATCTCACTTATACATTGTTCACTTAAATATTACTATTTAAGTGTTTAAAGAGTATTTCGGATACAGCATTTGTCATATAATTTGATATAATTCAAAGTAATGTCTCATTCACTTATACAATGTTCACTTCAACTCTTTCAATTTTTTCACAATTTTTAATGAATTTTTGTATTCATGTTTATAAAATTAGTAATATAAAAATTGTTAGCACAAAAATTCATATTTTTTTTAATAAATGATGAATTAAATATAAATGTTTAAGTCACAAAAATTTCTGATGTTCATATTATGGTCTCCTTTGAAATCAACGTTACAGGTATAACTTATAGAACGTATCATGTTCAAGTAGGGTCGTTCAAAAGTTCATATTTAATTCATCTCTTGATAAAAAATAAAATTGTTGCAAATTCATTCAATTTTTAATGTACTGAACGCGACTGAAAACAATAATTCAAAATTTTAAGGGATGCAAGTGAGTTGACTTAAAAGTTATAAGAATCAAAACATAAAAAAAATGATTATTAATAATGTTAAAATAGTGGATACAACAATAGAAAAAATATGAAAAAAATTACAACAAATTGATTGATAATAATGTTCAAATAAAATTTCTATTTATTTTTTTATTATATATTTATATATTTAAAGTTAGTTTTATTTCACATAACCATTCAAATAGATAGATATAATTAAAAATATAGATCAACTTTGCATCTCTTATTTTTAAATGTTGTAAGATTGCTACAACTAAACTTAATTTTTTCCCTCCCATTTGCAGCATTTAATGTATCCATATTTGTGCATATTTTATTGGTGCATTTAAATCTAATTATCTCTTTAACACTTTTTTCAATATTGGTTGTTCAATTTAAATTAATTAATTGTAAAAAATAATAAGAATAATTAGTGCACAAACTAATTAATATATTTTGTTGTCTCTCACTCAAACATTTTATATTCTAAAATTTTACTAATCAATACTCTACACACTTCATCTCTCACTCTTTCTTGCTTCTTCTTCTCTTTGTAGGTTCTAAAAAAAAATTCCTTCACCTAAACAAGCAAAAATTCACCTTCATTTTTAAAATTGTCTTTGTTAAAAATTTATTTATGATATATTAATTTCTCTTGGTTTACTATTTAAAAATTGTCTTTGTTAAATTATCAATTTCTTCATGCTTTATTACTATTTAAACATTAAATTATCAGTTTTGTAGACTCAATATCAATGAATGGGAAATATTGATGGTTTTGATCCCTTGGTTTTGTTTGCCTCTCAACTATAAAGGATGAAATATAAATTTTGTCTCTCAACTATCACACAGTAGCAACTACTAATTTTTTTTTTTACGGAAAAAGTAGCAACTGATTTTTCTTTGATTTTAATTTTTAAAAGATAAATATTAATTATGTTTTTAAGTGCTAAATAAATTATAACTTAAGATAAAAGTGGCACATGATAGTGATTCAAATATTTTAGAGTTTAATATAATATTTTAGAGTTTATATTTTCACTATTAATATTATTACTATTATACTTGATGTCATGTCATTTTTTATTAATAATTTATTACTCTTTTTTTAATTCAAAAAAATTATTATACATCATATATGAAATTATTCTTCGATATTTAAATTCGACCTGTGCATATTATTCTTCGATATTTATATTCGCTTATAAAACCCGTGCATCGCACGAGTGAGAGTCTAGTTATTTCAATAACAATACAAGAAAAGTTACATCTTGGATGTACTATTTGCATCCAATAACTCAACGCTTTTCCATTCATAAAATACATTTATATTGCCATAAATTAAAGAGCCACCAGTTTCATTTATTTTCCAATAGCAAGATACACAATTCATTAGGGCTTCATCATAAACATCAAGATAATGTCGGTGTGGATTTCCTGGCCATGTAAATCCGCAAAAGAATAAAGTAAAACGAAAAATAATTATTGATGGCTTGAATGAAAACGAGTATGTTTCCCCAAACATGAGTGTGTGAAATCCAAGATCATCGTCTTTGGATTTACAATGAGCAGTGAGACTTATGGAGGTTGGATGAGATACTATATCATTGACAATTGTAACAGTAATTCTTGGAGGAAAAATAGAGCCTGTAGTCTCTCTTGCCACAGATGCAAGTATTACAATAAGTAGTATTGAAAATTTTAAGGATATTGAATTTGCCATAGCTAGATGTACAATACCTAGAAAACATATCTTAATCTTATTTATAGAACAGGAAATAGTCTAACCTAGGTCCTTTCAAATTTTAAATAGTTAAATAATATTTTGCACCTTCTTTAAAGATTACTCATATCTTAGTCAAAAAGTCAATATCCATAATTTAATATGTTTTGGTTTCATATATGTAGTATTGACTGAGATATAATTTTGATTAAATTGAGAAACAAAATGACAAATGAAAATAATATTACTAGTATCTCTGTCTCAAAATAGAAGATTCATTTTGACCACTGTATATATATTAATGTACAATTTTGATCATTAATATATTTGATTATTATTAGTAACATTTATAAAAACTTGATATTTAGTTTACCAAAAATAAAAAAAAACTTGATATTTTAAAAAAAACTAATCAGAACGAATCAAACAAAATCTTATATAATAATATTTACATCTATATATTATTAAAAAAATACGGACAAAATAAAATAAATAAATAGTATCATTTAAACAAAATAGGTCATATATAACTGACATAATATATTTCTTCACTCATCTCATCAATTGTTTCTTGAACGTGACATGTGATAGTTGACCAAAGTAACAAGCGCCAAATTTTATTCTTATCCCTAGCCCAAAATAGTGGTTCAAGCGTGTGACTTCTTTTGTATGTAATTATTAACAATTATTACACGCATTGAATTTTTTCAAAACATTTTGACTCTCTAGCTTTGTTTGTTTTGATAGAAATAGAAGAGAGAGATAGAGAAGAGAGAAAGGGGAGAGAATTTGGAGATTTCTCTTAATTGTTAAGGAGAGAAATTGAGAAGAGAGAAACAAAAATGGTGGGTTTCATGACTTTTATCTTTCTCTCCACTTTTGAAGTGAAATGTATAAGAGACAAATATTTATATTAAAAAGTCATTAATGCACATAGTATTATTATATTTACATTAAAATAAAATATAAAATGCAAGGATATTTTTGTCTTTTTAAATATTAAACACATTTCTCTCTTTCATATTTCTCTCTTCTTACACTCTGTTTCACCTATTTCTCCCTTCTCACTTTTTTCTCACAACCAAGCATACCCTTAATGTCTCCCTCTCTATGATATTTACTAATTCCTCCGTCTCAATTTAAATGTCCTAGTTAACCATTACACACATTTTAAAAAAAATGAATAAATAAAAAATAGAGAATATGACTTTTACTAAAATATATATATCCTCTCTTTTTATTTGTATTAGTAGACATAAGAATACTAAAAAATAGATGTTTGAATGTATTTTTTCTTTTATCTAATGATTATTTTAAGAGATAAAATAGAAAAAATCAATGTTATAAATAGCGTATGACATTTATTTTGGGACAAACAATGTTATAAATAGTCATGCCTAGTTGTGAATACGACTATAACGAATATGAAATTTACAAAATTCATTGTTGGATTGAAAGTTGATATCATATAGATTATCTATAAAAAAAAATTGAAAATCATTTGATATATATAGTAAGATTCATCACGATTAAGAGTTATGAATTTTTATTGAATTCCTTTAAATTTGATGAATCTCAATAACATACTAATTAATTTTTACTTTTTAAAAAATTTATATAAATAATCTATATAATATAAAATTTTAATTAAATAGTAGATTTTATAAAGGTTTAAACATCATTTTAGTCTCTGTATGTACGTGAAATTTTGGTTTTAGTCCCTGTATCAATTTCCGTTCTAAATAAGTACCTGAATCAACCAAATTTTTTAATTTTAGTCCCTAAAGCGAAAATCCGCAGGAAAACTCGTAGGAAAATCTGCAAGAAACTTGTAAATTTTTCTACGGATTTTAGTTGTAGGGACTAAAAGCAAAAAATTTAGTTGATTTAGGGACTTATTTAGAACATAAATCGACACAGGGACTAAAACTAAAATTCGGCGTACGTACCGAGACGAAAATGATATTTAAGCCTTTTATAAAATTCATATTTATTACAGTAATACTCATTAGTGGTGCACCATGCATCACTTGAGCGAGTCTTCCATATTATAAATATAGTATTTAAAATATGTGACATCTAGTTTACCCCTTTGAGATTTGGAGGTATTTATCCCTCAATCACTCATAATATTTTAATCAATATAAATTTTATAAAATACACCGTTGAATCGAAAGTTTATATCATATAGATAATTTATGTAAAATTTCAGACAAATCCAAAATCACTTGATATATATTATTAAGATACATCAAAATTAACGAGTTGTGTGATTTTTTAAACGCAATTAATTAGAAAGGTTGAGAAAAGTTGAGAGGTTTAATGGATCAAACTTTAAGTATACCATAAAGTAAAATAAATAAAAGTAGACCGGAATTTGATGACATTATCAGAAAGGTTGAGAAAAGATCACAGTTAAGTAGTGAAGTTTAACCAACTATATATTTATCTATAGTAGAATACATCATCTACTATCAAATTATTTTACTTAACATAGAATACCTCATCCACATTCCTATATGATCAACTGGCTAAGTACTAAGCCCATTGTTCCCATTCTTCATGTCTCATGTGAAATTCAAGAACTGTCTCTATATATGGTTAAGATCCTTTGAGTCAAAAACATCTACTATACAATTTTTGTGCATTGATGAATTATTTAAATGGTTACTCAAAGATTTTGCAGTAGTTATAAAGGAGATGTTAAAACTATTCATCTTGCGCAGCACGTTGCTTAGCTTGCACCTATTCATTTCACTTTCGGACTACATGCGCCGGTTCAACTTTATAAATGCACCGGTACATTTTAATAAAAATTTAAGATCTAGGAGTTAGGGATGATACAATAAATTTACAAAATAAAGTTGAAATAGTCATAGGGACTGTTGTAAAATATATAGTCATAATTCTATAAAAAAAAACAATTCATTTCAATAGAAAAAAATAACAAAATTAGAACAAAATGATTAATAATAATGTTAAAATAAAATTAGTTTTTATTTAACTTTTTTATTATATATATATATATATATATATATATATATATATATTTAAAGTTTAAGTTTCTACGTAACCTTTCAAACAAACAGACAGACAGGTAGATAAACAAATAGATATTAGATAAAAATTTTATTATTTCAATAGTAATTAACACAAAAAAATTAGTACATCTTAGATGTACTACTTGCATCAATGCTTTTCCATTCATAAAATACATCTTTTTCAACTTGAGCCAAATATCCACCAGTTTCACCTATTTTCCAAAAGCAATGTACGCAATCCATTAAGGCCTCATCGTAAACATCAAGATAATGACGGTGTGGGTTTCCTGTCCATGTAAATGAGCAAAAGAATAAAGTAAAATGAAAAAGAATCGCAGATGGCTTGAATGAAAATGAGTATGTGTTCCCATATAAGACTGTGTGAAATCCAATATCATCGTCTTTAAATTTATAATGAAGAGTGAGATTTTTGGGGGTTGGATGTTGAACTAAATCATTCCTCATTGTAACATTAACTCTTGTAGGGAAAATAAGGGAGCATAAAGTCTCTTCTGCCAAAGATGCAAGTATGACAATAAGTATTATTGAGAGTTTTAAGGTAATTGAATTTGCCATAGCTAGTAGTACCTATTATATAAGGCATATCTCAATCTTATTTATAGAAGACTTGATCGGGGCAGCCTACGTTCTTTCAAATTTTAAAATGTCAAATAATTCTTTAAGATTAATCATAATTTAATATTTTAGTCAAAAAGTCAATAACTCAGAATTTATTATCTTTTGATTTTATGTTGACTGACATTTCAATATAATATTGTCTGAGATATAATTTTGACTAACATTAGAAACAAAATGAGATGAATAAAAATTATATGATTAAATATATCTTTACACATTTTGTTATATGTTTCACATTTTTTTTTGTCAAATAGTCTATTGGTTAGAAATTTCATCTATAAAATGAAGAGTTTATAGTTCAACTCCGGTGTTTATAAAAAAATGTGATTTCTTTGTCAACTAAGCTAAGCTCACGGAGATGAATAAGTAAATTGTGACATGTGATAGTTGACTAAGTAATTTAGGATATTTTATTTTTTAAAAAAATATTTGAATATAAAAATTTCAATGGATTTTTTTTGTCTTGACCGGGGTATCCACCGCCGAACGCAGTGACTAATCCCTCGCTAGATTGGAGACACCTCGATGGGTGGGATAGCTGGCAAAATTTCAATGGATTTCACAAAACATGATAATTAAATTTGATTATAGAGTTGTATATATCTTTTAAAAGAACTTTAAAAAAAATCTTTTAAAAGAAACAAAAAATAATTTTAACAAACATTTCAATTGGTAGTGAAAATGGATTGAACATGTACTTACAAGGTATATATGTGGTTCAATTCTCTTGAAAAACAAAAACTTTATAGAGAGGGGAATAGAGAAGATTGTGAGGTAAAGTCGGGTCATCGATTATATAAAAGTAGGGCTCAGACTCTTACAAAAAATGTGTCACGTCACGATCTTCTCTACTCCCCTAGCTAAATTGGTAGTAGGATGAATTGAACATGTAGAGCTGGGTGTACGGGCTAGCCCACCCCGCATATTAAACGGGACGAACAAGCCCGTCATTAAATATAAACGGGTTATAATTGTTGGTCCAAGTACGGTCTGCATAAACCCGCGGGTTAAACGGTTAACCCGCGGACTAATACATTTATTAAAAAAAAAACTAAAATATTTGATATTATAAAATTTTTTTGAGACATTTTTAAATTTATCTATCTTCTTTTTGCAAGTAATGAAATCGAAATCAAATTCAACTGATTCACATTATTATTCTTTCTCTCCACACCACAGTTCTCAAATCCATAAGATAAACACAAATTATATTTAATAAGAACTTCAATAGTCTTATTAAAATTATTAATGAAAATAACTTTAATAGTTTAAACCAATATTAAAAGTACAACAAAAAAATTTATATCAACCGATTTAAAAATAAAATAGCATTGTATTAATATATTGTATACGATTTACTATTTTTTTTAAAAAAAAATAATAAATGCGGGTTATACGGGCCAACCCGCAAATTTAACCCATATAACCCACGGTTTTAACAGTCCAACCCACATGAGACAAAATATAAACGAGTCAAGAAAAAAATGACTTAAATTCACGCGGGCTGCGGGTTAAACAGGTTGGTCTGTGGACCTCAGCCCATATACCCAGCTCTTTGAACATGTATTTGAACCCCAAGTTTTGTGGTTCAATTTTCACGAAAGGCAAAAACTATAGAGAAGGGAATAGAGAAGAACGTGAGGTAAAGCCGGATCATAGGCTATATAAAAGTGGGGCCAGGTACGTAGTAGTTTAATTGGTAGTGGGAATGAATTGAACATACACTTGAATCGAGGGTATGTGGTTCGATTCCCACGAAACATAAAATTCTATTAAATAGGGAAATACATAAGGCCGTGAGGTAAAATCGAGTCATCGACTATATAAGAGTGAAGTTTGGCTAACATTTTAGGTACCAAATGAGAAAAACTTGATTGATGATTTTGCTTGAAGCATAGGGGCAAAATAAAAAGTTTTGCAAGTTAAAACTTCTATGTAATAGATAATCTATATATAGTGATACAATTTCATTGTAATTAGATTTATCAGTTGAATATTTCAAATTGTTAATTTTAAATAAATTTACTTATTTTAAATTTCAATTGAGTTGGTTAATTGTAAGTAACAATAACTATATTTTAAAAAGAAAAAAATTGCACATTTTCTAATTAAATAATATCTTAGATAAAAATTCTAAATGTTCCGAGCAAATTGAGAAATACTATGGAATTATGTGATACCACTGACTCTCTTTTATAAATGTCAAAACTCTCAACGAGATTTCGGCCATCTATAGTAGGGAGACAATGACAAGCATAATTCTGGGTTTGACAATGTTAGTGAAGTTTTGTGAGACTTGAATGATACACGATGTTATGTATATCTCCATGTCGAAAATTGCATAAAGATCTTGTTTGAGTGATTGGGTTGAACTTTTTTATAAGTGTAATATGTATAAGTAAAGAGGTTTTTGTTTAATATGAACAATTTATCAACAACAAAAAATGTACAAGTTGATTAAATGGTGCAGGTATATAAGTCGTGAATAACACTATAATAAATATAAATTTTATGAAATTTTTTATTGGATTGAAAGTTTATAAAAATTGACATAAGTAATTTATATGATATAAAATTTCAATACAACAATTTTTTTTATAAAATTTGTATTCGTTATAAAGTTATTCATAATAATTTGTACATGATAAAGTTGCACATGTTAATCATTCCCAACAAAGAGAAGTCCTATTCGCTAAAATAAGATGACCTACAAAATTTAGTCTTATTTGACTAATAGCATGAGTAGTTCGTGATTTCCCCTCTCTCTCTTTCTATATATATATGGGCGGATTTAGTACCCGGGCTGGCAGGGCTACAACCCAATAGAATTTTTTTTTAGGTGTTAATTTAGGATAAAATTGATATTTTTAGGGTTTAATTTATGGCAAAATTGAAATTTTTTTGTTCAAAATTGAGATTTTTCATTGTAAAATATAATTTTTGGTGTTTTAGAAGTTAGTTTAGAGTAAAATTGAAATTTGTAGGATTAATTTAAGGCAAAACTGATATATTTTTTTTTTAAATTAAAAATTTTCATTTGAAAACTAAAATTTTTGTTTAAATTTGAGATTTAACTCGGGCTTTGTATGTTTTCTGACTCCGCTACTGTATATATATATATATATATATATATATATATATATATATATATGGTGCCCTACATTCAACATGATCTTTCCTCTTTTGAGGCATTTCTCATGCTAACTTAGTTAATTACTTTGGTGAGCTATGTTATAAACAAAGAATGCGAGTAAAATGTCAAATTTTCCAGTTTCACCGAGCTTTGAATAATTTTAACATCTCTACAACCATCATGAAACTCAATAAATTTGAAAAAGATTTGACTAAGTCCTAATTTGACTGTCCTCATATTCGCCTAATCTTTCTTCAGTTGAGAAAAATTCGAGTGATCCTAAATTTAATTGTATGTTGTTTTTTAAGTGTAAACACCATCATATCAAAAATATACATTATTTTATCAGTAGGAAATAAAGGAAGAAACTAAGAAAAATTATAAATGGAGGAATTGAATTCCTTAGGCGAAGATGGACAATTTAAAATGATTCAGAGTTTATGAGAAAGAGAAATATCCAATTTAGCCAATCAATCCGCACAAGAATTTCCTTCCTATAAAGTATGAGCCATTCCTATGAAGTATGAGCCAATGCAACACAACATTTTATTTCTCAACATAAAAGAACGAATGTTATTAATAAAAGAGCATAATCTTATTAATATTTTATTTTATTGATAAAGTTCTTATTAATATTTTGATTTATCTTAATTTTGTATACCGACATCAAATAGAAAGTTTTGCAGTCCAAACAAGTTGCCAAACGATATTACGCGCATGTCATCTTGGATAACCAAGGATTCAAGGAATATGGTCCACAACAATATTAAGGAAAGGAAGAACAATTATATAAAATAGAAAAATTCTATTTCCATTGTAAAATATAAATAAAAATTGATATATTTAATTTAAATTTTGCATTAAATATATCAATTTTTGTTAACCAATTTTTAATGATATTTTAGAATGGACAATATAATAATAAACTTTTTTTTTTTTAAATTGTGCATTAATTTTTTTTTTGGTCGAGACCGGGGTATCCACCGCCGAACGCAGTGACTATTTCCTCGCTAGATTGGAGGCACCTCGATGGGTGGAATAACTGACCCAAGGATTTAAAGCTGCTCCATACCCAATGTGAGGATCGAACCCTCGACCATTGGTTAAGGGAGGATGAGCCCCAACCGCTCAACCCCACTCCTTGGGTTAATTGTGCATTTAATTTAATCGTTAAAATTTTAAATATATTTTTTTATTATATTAAATATTATAAATTTTTATTTTTGAAATATTTATCATGTAATCTTATAACAAATGTTAGTATGATTCTATAAAATAATACCACGATGAAAAGAAGGAAAATGCTAACTTAAAAGAATAGTACATGAACATCAAACCTCCTTAGTCCAATGGAGTGACTTTTATCATTAAAGTCGATAGATACAATTATAAGATCAAACAAATCATTGATTAGACGTCAATCTCACTCAGCTTTTCTACGTAAGATCAAATTCTCGTGGATGAGAAAATGTTTGTATAAGAGTGATGTTTAATGAGATATAATTTAAAAGAAAATTTGTAATTATAATCAATTTTGATAAAAATAATTATAAGTATTTGACCATCTTCATCTTATATCAATTTGTAAAAATGAATCATGCTTAATATTAATAAATATTTATTACAATATTATGATCTATTCAATATTCATTGACTCATGCCGTTCAAAAAAAAAATCATTGACTCGTGTTATTAATTAAACTACTCGAATCATGTTTCAAATGTTCAATTTTTAATATGAAAATGTGAGTTTTTTTTTTTTGACGCAACATGAGACTCTAGCTCCTTCCGTCTTAAAACTTTGATCTCAATTTAACAATTACGAAAATTGCGACTGCGCAAATTACTAACTGCTGCATGCAATAATTCTATACTAAAATTTGAACTCAAACCCTAAGACCTCAACTAGCATTTGACTGATTTGATAGTAGCCAAAACAAAATTGAACAAGTCACCTTTCATTCACTATACAAAGTACGTAGATGAGTCTCATTGGTAAGATTGATCACTAGGGAAAGGCACATCAATATTTTTGTTGATGAATACCAATTGATGAAAAAACCAAAGTTTTAGTGACCCACAAGGCCATGTGAAGAGAATAGATAAGGGTCAGCATCCTAGTCAGGACCACCAAACTTTGTGGTGGAGAGACATCCTAATCTATTTGGTTCCTACGCGGCACCTTGATACTCTGTCTTAGTATGAATCGGAAAGTGGATCATCTGCTGTTATATTTAGTCTAGCTATCATTCATCATTTAATTATTTATGATTTTAAGTTACGGTCGCGGTAATAGATGTGGTTGCGACTGTGAATATTGTAATTGCGTTCAATATATTTGTGACGACAAGCAATGTAGTTGTTCCGGCGTGAAATATTTTTCATTTCCACACACTATAATAAATGATATCACTCTGTTAATACACAATTTATCTACTATAGTAGAGTTTTAGTTTACTCCGTAAATACTAATTAAAAGGGACTTAAAATACAAAGTTAATAGATTATTAAAGTAAGAATTTTCATTAAATCTTTTGTATTTTAATAGCTGAAATTCTAAAATATTAATTTTTGGTGAAAATTTATAAACGAATATGTTAGAAATCATCTGTTACATTTTTTATATTTGAAGCCTTGTTGATGGGTTGATGGGGGTTGTGTTTAACACTTGAATCACATCTTGTTTCTTTTGTGAGTCACCCTTTGTTGATGAGTTGTGTTTTGTTTGAAGCATTTAATTGGTTACACGTCGGCATATATTCACACAACTGTAGTAAATGAGGTTGAAACAAGTCATCATTAGGATGCTGATGTGTTCTGTTTGTGCTTATTTTTCAACTTGACACCTTGTTCTTGTTTAAGAAAAGTTTTTAAATCGGGATCGACTGTCGACATTGATGGATTTAGAAAATAATTTCAATGGTGTTGGTAGTAAAAAAAAAAAGCATATTATTTTACAAAAATGATAAGTATTTGTTAGGTTAAGAGGGAGAGTTTCATTAAATTGGACCGATACATTCAACAAAGAAAAAACTTTGACACAAAACATAACATATATTCAAAATCTTAAGGCTTTATAGATTCTATCATGATATGTTACTCAACCTCAAGTCTTCTATTCGATGTGTAATTTTATTTCATATTTGGACTTGATATATCTCAACATAACTTACTAAAAAAAGGATATATATATATATATATATATATCAACATATTCTCTCAAATGTGAGTGTCTGTTTTGAGATTTCAACATATCCCTTCAAGTGTTACTCAACCTAATTTTAAAGTTTAATTGCATATTTAATCCATTACTTTTATTTTAAGTTTTAATTGGTATATTATGTTTAAAAAAATTCAAGATGATCCTTATCTTATTGATGTCAACATAAATTCGACCTTATGTTATATTTGGCATAAGTCATTAATGAGCTTCGGCGACGAATTATTTAGAAAAACCTCAATTTAATTTTTGAACGGAACAATTTCTTAACCTAATAAACATTACTTGCCAAACAATTGAATTCTAAATTATTAGGATCATCTTTCTCTATTAACTGCAAGGTTAATTACATGAAATAAAATAATCCACCTTTAACCATTTTTCAAAAGGTCTATATTATAGACATCTACGATATATATAAATAAGACGATTTTCATAGAAAAATAGTACACGTGTACTATCATAAGATAGCGAGATCAATTAAATTGAGTAATTGCCTCAATAAAAACTATATCAAGATAAATTAGACGGGATTAAACTTTAATGAAAAAAAAGTGCAGCTTTGCTGTTAAAGAGATAATACCACATCATTCAAATCCAAACTCAGGGAGACTTAATTAACCTACTGAGATTATAAGATTCTAACATACTAGTAGGAACATGCTCCCACTAAGAGAAACCAGATATATCAGACCAAGAGAAACAACATCGTCTACACACATTGGATATCTACTCTAGAAATGAGTTACTCAACAAATCAAATATTTGTTTCACCAATTGGAAGAAGACTTGCTTTATAAATTAAAGTATTCCATGATTTAAATTCTCCGTCATCGATCTCTTCAATCATTTGAGTACTTAAATTAAAAGACATTAGTTTGTAATCTTCTGTAAAGAATATATCTCCCTTTTTTCCTGCTCCAATAGGATACTCAATATCAGATGCATAATAAAAATTGAAGAGTTTAATCCAAGATTCTGTCACTCCAATTTCACCTAAAACTGATATATGAAAAGTATGCTCTTTTATATAATTTGATATTAAAGCAACATAACCATTTAACACCATCAACTCACTCCGGGCATCATCAATATCCAAATTATCATCCTCTGAAGGTATGAATGTTGTAAGAAATGTCTCATTGCTTATGTCTAATGAGACCAAATATAATGCATAATCTTCTTCATAAAAAGATTCATTTTCACCCCACCAATGATACATTCCATTTAAATACACTCCTTTACTCTGATAATTTATAGGGATATTAAATTCATGTTTCGTCCAAGAATTAGTTCGTAGACTATATATCTCCCAAGATGGAGTCCAAACAGTATTATTTTCTCGATCATATAAGATTTGTTGAATAACCTTATAGTCATCTTTAACAGGATCATAACCAAAACCATATAGATCAATATCAAGAATCATATTTGGTACAGACTGACCAGGGCTAGTCGGAATAACCTTGAATTCTTTGGTTGCTGGGTTCCACAATACGACTCGGTTATTCGATTCAAAATAACGAATTAGACAAAGAATCCCATTAATACTTCCAGATCCAGAAATATGA
The DNA here is from genome assembly GCA_951804385.1 of Trifolium dubium. Taxonomy (NCBI): domain Eukaryota; kingdom Viridiplantae; phylum Streptophyta; class Magnoliopsida; order Fabales; family Fabaceae; genus Trifolium; species Trifolium dubium. The sequence continues at coordinate 4,418,677 of OX638065.1, read as the reverse complement.
AAATCAGGATCATCATCTTCAAATGGATTTGGCCATTCTAATAGAGTCTTATTCTCATATCTCTCACCGCAAATAGAATACAAAACACGTTTATCATCAGAATCATTAATAAGGATTTTCTTTTGTAGGAGAAGAGATTTATCAACATAAGAAGATAAATTTTGAGATAAATGTTATTGTGAAACAGACTCATAAAATAATAATTTTGAAACAATAAGGACCATGATTTGCGTACACAACCAAGACGATTCAGAGATTTTATAGATGTTTTTGATAAAATAGATAAGGCAAGATCATCGGGAATATCATTTCTAACCTTTTTATTGCTCAGATCCATAGATTTCTCCATCTCTGTCAAGATAGATCTAATTAGGGTTTGGATGCGGTTGTAACCGATGTAGTGAAACTAAGCGCCGTTTTATTTTCTTGAGTGACCAAACCACTTTGGACATTGGATTTATACAAAAACAAAATAATTAAAAATATGATTTATAAATTTAAATTTTTTTAAGTTAAATCAAATAATATTATATGGCAAATTACTTTTTAGGGAGACATTAATGTAATTGTTATCTCTTTCTCTATTATATACATTTTTATAATTATTTGGAGCTCTCTCATGCATTCTCCATAAAATTTGCTTAGATGATATCAGTTAGAGTTTCATAGAAATTTCTTATGTGACATTCAATTAGAGCTTGAGCGTAAGGTCTACTGTTCGAATTTCTTATGTGACAACAATAATTCAATCTTTATAATATTTATGAAAAACTGCCTTTTTTGTTTAGTAGAGATTCTTTTTAGTATAAGATCTGTTGTTTGAATGTCAATGAAAACAATAACTCAATTTTTATAATTTTTTTTTGTTTTTGAATTCGCAAATTCATTATAATATTCAACAATAAATATAAGACATACATATTGTGAAAAAAAACACAAAAGGTCAATAAAATACAAAGATTAATAACAACCTCAATAGTCCTATCCCATTTGTAAAAAAAATAAAAAAAAATCAATAGTCCTACCCATACTCCATAGACTACCAAAACAACCAAACTCCCATCACACCACCCATGCCACACGTTTGTAGTTGAGAGACATGGTGCTCGACTCTGAAATCATTTGATAAAAACCTTGGAATAATCACATCACAAAAACTAGCTAATGTAGTTTGAGAGCCCAAAGCTCTGTAACTCAACCATGAAATATCATACTTCTAATGTGGGACTTAAGTCACATACCTTGAATCACACCACAAGAGCTAATTATTGTAGTAGAAAAGTCTAAAGCCTTATAACTCCCACAGTGGAATCCCATACTTCAAATATGTAACTCAAGTCTCAAACCTTGCAATTGTGTCCTAACATCAAACCATGCTTTGGAGCTCTACACGAGCTAAGTGTATATATAGACAACCAAACAGACTCACACAGACGGCAGCAAAATGAAACCTACCAAAGCAACTAGCTCGATGGGGACTGCAAAAAACCATTAGTACAAGCAAAGAGTCAACATTTGAGATCAGATTGTATATATGGCTGCCAGAGTACTCTAAAAGAAAACACCAAACTATGGAAAGGGTTTTGGTAAGATGATCTACAAACAAACATCCTAATGTATTCTCCGGAACAAAGCTCGCAGTCCGTGTCCAAAACAATCAACACCAATGCAGTAGAGATCAATATACAAAGAAACTTACAAATCTCAACATATTTGAAAACCATAGCACACAAGCAAGTGTCCTCGTTAGCTTAGCTCAATTGATAAAGAACATTGCACGTTTGTACAGATCAGAGACTGAGGTTCGAACCCGGTATGCCTACTTATTCACTTTTAAGTGGTGAATTTCTAACCACTGGGCTACCTAACCAAAAAATAGCACACTAGCGATTAATATGATAATTGGTAAATTTAAATCACTCATATCATACATACAATATGTTGTTGGTTGCTTTACTTCATAATCCATAAATTTCAATGACTTAAAAAATGTAGGGTTAAATATGTTTTTAGTGCTGTAGAAAATTATAATCTTCAAAAATTTAGTTTTTATTTAATTTTTAAAAAAAATTTAGTCTCCGAAAAATTATCATCTACTTAGTTTATGTCTAATACTATTAAATCAACATGTATTTTTGAATGACTTTTTCAAAGGTATGTTTTGATCATCATAAAAAGTTTCTCTAGAAAAAAGAGCTCAAAATTTGAATTCTATCTCATGATTTTTCGTTATTTTTATCTCGAACTTTTGCCATTTAAAAATTTATATTTAATTTATATCATGTAAAAAAATTCTAAATTTTAGTACATAAACTTAATATGATATTTTAAACATTCCTATAAAAAAATTATTCAAAAATTTAAGAGTTTAAGGATGATTAAACAAATATAATGTTAGTAGGGATCAAAATTATGTGCAAATTTTTTTTATAAAATTAAAATATATTAAAAATTAAGGATTAAACTTAAATAGTCTCCATTTTATAACAATCGAAAGTATTATTTCACCAAAAATGTTTAATATGTGACATGACTATAACAAATAGATAATTAATATTAAAACATTATTTGCAAATTTAGGCATCATGGAACCTCAAATCCTATCAAACAAAAATTTGTTAGATAATAACCAACTTTTAAGACTATGTTCTCTCATTGAATGCAACCTAATATCTTGTTCATTATAATGTCACATCTTGCATACTTACTAAGATATTGTTATTCATTATGATGTACTATCCTGTAGTACTTACTAAGATGTTACTTAACTAACAAAAAGTTCTGGAAGTAAGTTCATTTGTGTCTATTACACCTCATTTCAATTTCAACAATGTCAACTATATATATATATATATATATATATAATATAGTGGCTAATAGTTCACTGTAATTTATAAAATAAATAAGATGTATTAAAGTTTGAATTCTAATTCCAGTATATTGTATAATTATTTTTATCAATTGAATTAAATTTACAGAAATTCAACTGAATGTTATAGTGACATTTTCTTTAACAACTTTATATGTGTCGCATATTTAGATTGACGAAAAATTTGAACGAATCACTGTCTCACCGTAATTTTGTCAAATTCACTTTCATTCCAACACAAACCTTGCCTAACATACACATTTGAAGCAAACATTAGGCCAACTGCCAACTCCCCAACTATATCTATCTCTTGTTCAGTACTAACTCCATAGTCAGCCTGTTCACAACCATTCATTCTAATGCATGTATGGTTCTATGCTATAAATGTATTTCACTTTTTGTCTATGATAACAAACATGTCCCTCATGGCAAATTTCAATTATGAAAGTGCTACTTTTATATTAGGCAAGGAGTATGGTCTATCTGACACAAGATTTCACTATCAATTTATTATATGTATACATGATTTAATTGATGTATATGGCTTCACCTTTTCAGCAATAAGATAATGTAATGCTCTGCTCCCAAAACAGAACACAAACACAAAACAATACACTCTCGAGTTATAATTAGAAATAAAAAATTTATTGAAAATTGATATATTTAATCTATAATAAAGATAAAATTCTTTATCTATAATATAAATTAGATACATTATTTAATTAATAAATTAGTGGCGAATTTCGTACTTTAAAGTTAATAAATTAATTTGAAATATAACTTTTTGTTTATAATAATAAACATAAATTGTATAGTATAATTGAGTTAATTCATTAGTGTTAGGTACAACCAAAAAGTTAGATTCCTAATTCTTTTTTTCATATAAATGCCATAAGGGTACAAAGATGACATCTAAAGCATCCCAACTATGTTGGTACCCCGAAGAAATCATCTAAAAAATACCCTAGTAAAATATATTAAAATAAAATAAAATAAGAAAGATACAAAGGAACTTTGGGGGGATTAGACCAAAACTCAAGGTGTAAAAAATATATGCCTCATTAAAAACTTTACCAAGGAAAACTCAATGGGATAAAATCTTAATGAAGAGAAAAAGAGTGCAGAGATAAGAGAAATTTTCAAACAAGAGCATCAACAATAACATCAACAAAATCTATATAAAGATAAACCAAATCTGTTGTGGTTGAAATCATTCCAAATAGAATTAGACAAACTATTTCATCAGGTGAACTTATTTGTTGATAAACGAATGTTTGTAGATTCCTAATTCTTTAATTCTTGTGGTTAACAATTTTTGTTTTTGTTTTGAGAATCTAGTGATTATCAAATTTAAGTCAACAAAACGTAATCACTTTTGTATGGATTAAAAAAATGAAACCTAGGATTCAAAACATTTTTTAAGCTCGGATAAAGTAAATCTACAAAAGTATGATTTTTTTTGTAAATCTACAAAAGTATGTGCTAAATTAAGCAGAAAAAGAGTCACAATCCTTTATAATAACTTCCATTCATTTTTTTTCTTTGAAATAACTCCAGCCAATTTCTTACATACTAGTACTATTTATTGGTCAATAGTATTTGCTTTTCTTTTAAATTTTCAGCCACAAGATTATCCAACCCTTTTCTTTCTGCAAATAACTTAACTTCAAACCTATACATTAAGAAAATTAATTAAAGAGAATTATAAATTATGATCTAAAAAGAAGTGTATTCTATATTATAAAAAAAAGTTGTATTCTTAAAAGTGTTCAATGTTTATGATAGTTTGCTCTTTTAAAAATTATAATGTATATTAATTGAAGGATATAATTTTTAAAAAATTAAATAGATAAAAATAATTAAATATGCTTATATTTGAAAGTCATCACATTTAAATTTTTTATGTTTTTATGATTATATAAATTTAAATCTACTTTGATGTAGGATATCCTTCCCTTGCCATATATATTAGGTAGGCTCTAGGGGTATTATCCACCACATATTTAAGTTTCTCCAAATCAAAACAACTAAAACTAATTCAAAGTCAAGTTTGCCATCATGCAATAAAGACCAAAAGAGGAACGAAAGAGTAGCACTTTGCACATGGTATCACCTTCTTCATTTTTGGTTGGAATTAAAGTCATTCCATATTATCAAAAAAAAAATGTCACTCATCACTTCAAGTTAATTAATCAACCATCACTTTAACATTATATTCCGTTTTCCTTATTAATCGTAATCCCTTAACATAGCCAAGATATATATATATATAGATAGATAGATCCTTTGCAACTATTTTATAGGACAATCACGGTAAAAATTATTAAAGTTAGAGAAAATTAATTAATAATTTTTATCGTTATTGCACCATAAAATAATAATCAAAGATAATCCTATTGCAAGAATTTGTCATCTCTTTTGCATATATATGGTGTGATGGAAAGATTTAAAACTCTTCATAATATGTTTAAAAGATTTTTGACGTTTGAGTATGAAAAAAAATTTAGTTGAGAGAAAAAAATATACCTCATATGTCTTACAATTTTTCAATAAAAATTAAGTATCGCTAATAAAAGTTTTTGTACCTATATCATTATGAAAAAAACTTACACATATGAGTTTTACACATGGCAATGTAACTCAATGTGTTAGTGATATAACATCTCAACAAATATCAATACTTCTTTATATGACTACACTTCATCATAGAAAACACCTTAGGATTATGGAAACACTGACACATGACTTCTGCCTTCTTGTATTGTCTTCCAAATCCAAACAAACAACAAACCAGGGCCAACATATTGCTCAAGTTAAATGTTAACATAGCCATGTCTACACATGGCATATCATATCCAAGAGTTCACTACGCAAAACAAAGAAAAAGAATATCAACATCTTAGAACAAAATTAACATAAACATTATGAAATGTAGCTAGCTAAAGTTATATTATCCAATTACATTATGATTTATGGTGTTATCAATATTAATTATTTATATTATATTTATGTTTAATATCACGGTAAATATTTTTGAATCATGGTGACCCGCTGTAATTTTATAGAAATTAATTCTTAAAAAAATGAATCCTAATACTCTTTGAATCCGAGTTCTCTTAAAATGTTATGATAAAGTTTAGGTTTAAATAATTAACTGATTTCTGTAAATTCGCGTGTTTTTTGTTTTAGTCGCTGTATGTTTATTTTTTTTGAAATTAATTCTTGCAAGTTAAAATAATTTTAGTTTTAATACCTAAAACTAAAATCCGTAGAAAAATTCAAAGAAAAATTCGCAGAAAAATCCACAAATTTCTTGCAGATTTTAACTTTAGAAACTAAAAATATTTTAACATTCAGAGATTAATTTAAAAATATAAACATACATGAACTAAAATAAAAAACACTTGAATTTACATGGACCAATTAATTATTTAAGCTAAAGTTTATTAATCAAATGAATTCAATATATTAATTTATAGTTTTACTTTTTGTTCTCATGATTGTTAAGCACATTTACAATCTCATTAATCCTCTGACCCTAAAACACATGTCCCCACCACAAAGCATAGCCACCCACAAGATAGATAATGTCACAACTTTCCCACTCCACTAATTTTCTGCCACGTGTCCTACACAGATTCTCTTAAAACTCCAAACACCTCCCAAAAACAGCAAGAACAATCACTGCAAATACAAACTTCACCTATTTTAACTTCCTTAACACTGTCTGTCCAAAACTGACAAACAAACCATTCATCACTCCCTCTCTCCACAAATGTTGGAGCATGAATTCCTCACCACCACCTCGGCCACCGGCACGGTCAGGTCGGCAGGCACGTGGGCACGTACATGTGACACGTGCCGCTCTGCTCCATGCGCGGTATTCTGCCGCGCAGACTCAGCGTATTTATGCGCTGGGTGTGACGCAAGGATCCACGCAGCAAACTGTGTAGCCTCGAGGCACGAGCGCGTTTGGGTCTGCGAGGCCTGCGAACGTGCCCCGGCAGCTTTTCTTTGTAAAGCAGATGCTGCTTCTCTTTGCTCCTCTTGTGATGCTGATATCCACTCTGCTAACCCTCTTGCCAGCCGCCATCAACGTGTCCCGATTCTTCCGATTTCCGGCTACCTTTACGGTCCTCCAACGACCCTTTTAGGTGCCGATGATGAAGGCTTTGTCGGTGGTGGTTGTGGTGGTGGTGATGTGGAGGAAGAGGAGGATGAAGGTGTTGATATGGAAGATGAAAATGAAGCAGCTTCATGGCTTTTGTTGAATCCTCTAAAGAATAGCAATAACAATAGTAACAACAACAAAGAGGGTAATAATGGATTCTTGTTTAGTGGTGAAGTTGATGAGTATTTGGATCTTGTGGATTGTAATTCTTGTGGTGGTGGTGGTGAAAATACTTTCACTACCAATACTAGTCATCATGATGAGTATAGTCAACAACATCAACAAGATCATTATGGTGTTCCTCAAAAGAGCTATGTTGGTGATAGTGTTGTTCCTGTTCAACAACAGCAGGTACAGAACTTTCAACTTGGGTTGGAGTTTGAATCTTCAAAAGCTGGATTCAGTTACAATGGTGGTTCTATTAGTCAAAGTGTAAGATTCTTCAATTCTTTATTTTTTGTCCTTGTGGTTTTGTTTGACTCAATGATTATTGCTTTCTTGTTTTGTTTGAAATTTCTTTGAAAAAGGGTTGAATTTTGTGGCACTCTTTGAACAACCATTTGTTTGAATCTCAAATTAATCTAATTCAAGATCTCCAACTTCTTGAATTTGAACTTTTTAAGAAAAAAATTTAGGGAAGAGGAAATTATTATTAATTAAAGTGACCTTAATCGTAACTTTACAACTGTTTCTGATAGGATTTAAACTTTGTCTGTTCCGTGAGGTTATTATGTCTAACTCTTTCAATGAGCTGACATCTCTCAAAAAAATTGGTATTTGAATTTGATGATATTTGTAGTACATATCTTCTTGTAATATCAATTTCTCTAAAATTGTGTGACCCTCTTGAATTGGTATTCGAAAGTTTGTTTGATGTTTGACACATGTCATCAATACATTTGAATACACACATTTTTTTATTTGTCGGTGTCAATTTATACTTATTAGTGTCATGTCTGGTGTTCGTGAAATGGTATTTCTTCATTTGAAATATATATTTTGGCCTCTCCAACATTTGCATGCTGTTTTTTCCATTGTTGGCTTCAAAAGTTGTAAGCTTTAACTTTAAGGCTCATATTCTGCCTCTTTACTGATTTATCAACACAATCTGTATCCTTATGGTTTTCCATTTTGAACAATTTCATACAAACATGGTGTTTCTGATTCTTTTTACAACTTTTGAACTCTCTTTAGTCTTTACTCTTTTTTCTTTACACTTTTTTCTTTAGTGGAAGGAATCTAAGGTCCAAGAATCATGCTTTGTTGCTAGGAAACGGTTCTAAGTTTTTTTCTTCAATATACATAAAAAAATTTGTTGCTTTTTCTTTTTTATTTTCCACATGTTATCAATTTTCTTAGTATATTCCTTGTAGCCTTTTATCAGTACAGAGCAACAAGTACAAGTTGTGTTAAAAAACTTTCCCTTTAGATTCTATGTTGTCTTGATCAAGTAGTGATTACAATTTACATATATTGGGAAATTTATCTTAAGGGAAATATTCTTCAATTTTACACCTTCAGAATCTAATTCCCCCGAACCCGACACCTATATATGCTATTTCTTTGTCAAGAAATTCGATCATTTCGCAGTCATAAGGCTACATCGGTTACGTCTGACTGCAATTCTCCATACTACCACAAGGAATAATTGCAACATAAACGCTACTGTTGTAGTGTTATTGCAACCACTATTTAAAACCATCATTAAATTTATAAGAATTTTAGCTAAAAAAAGTGATAAGAATGTGTTACTAGTCTAGTCAATTTCATGCATATGTCTATTGTGTACCGGGTGTCAACTTAGCGGTACTGATAAGAGTTTGACTTTATAACTTCAAGGGACGAAGTTCAAATTTCTCTAGAGACAGCGGTAAAATGACCATTAGTGTAAATTTCATGCATATGGCTACTAGTACTACTTAGAAAAATAATCTTGAACATTTATATCATAAACCTTTTTGGTTACTAATTTTTGTTTAATTTTTTTTTCTCATTGAAAATCAGGTTTCAGTTTCATCAATGGATGTTGGAGTTGTACCAGAATCAACAATGAGGGATGTTTCAATGACCTATTCAAGACCTTCAAAAGGAACAATTGACCTATTTTCAGGTCCTCCTATTCAAATGACTTCTCATTTGTCTCCAATGGACAGAGAAGCCAGAGTCCTAAGGTATAGAGAGAAAAAGAAAACAAGAAAATTTGAGAAGACAATTCGGTATGCTTCAAGGAAAGCCTATGCAGAGACTCGACCGCGTATAAAAGGTCGATTCGCAAAGCGAACAGATGTAGAAGCTGAAGTTGATCAAATGTTTTCTACATCACTAATTACAGATGTTGGATATGGCATTGTTCCGTCATTCTGAGGATCGTGGTACAAAAAAATGACCAGAAGGCTAAGTGCATGTTTAAATTGACACTGAATTTGGCAGAATCACGTTGTGTCACTGTCATTTTGAGAAAAAAAATTACACTTTAAAACTTTAACAAAATCACAGTGATTTTGTCAAACTCACTGTCATTCCAAATATGCACTAAGAAGAAGGTTGAGAAACATGACCAACAGAAATTTCTATTATTTATATTTTACTAGTATTAAGTTTTTCTATTAATACTGTATTTTTCATATAATCTAGTTCATTGCAGTTGCACTAATTAGATATATGATTTATTATCTTGTTTTCTTGTATTTTGAATATGACTGTTATTTGTAAATACAGTCCTTATATTATTATGTTATTAAATTATAGTCAACATATCTTTTGAAAATAATTGTAATTTTCTCAATTTGAATTGTAATGTGTGTAATTTATAGAATAAACATATATTGATACAGTATAAAGAGGAAAATAACCATCACATTGCTTCTGTATTTTATCCTAGATTGTTATTTTGCGGTTTTGGGGTTCTTCCGTTAAATCTAAATGTCCGTTGGTTCTGTTTTGTTAGACATTGTTCAAAAGGGTTAGACTTTGCGATATGACGCTTTTTAGGTTGATTCATGGCCGCTTTGTATCATTGTTCCGTCACAAGAGTTGTCGGTGCATAGATGCCTCCATGTTGGCGGTGGATTCATTCCCTGTATCTGAAGAGTTTGAGTTTGTTTGGGCTTGTCTCCGGTGATATGCTCACGATCTTTTAAGCGCCACATTTTGTTTTTTGCAATTTGGTTTTGTTTTCGTACGCGAGTTCGCTGGATGATGTGTGTAGTGCGTGAAAGTTTTTTACTAAATCAGGTTATGTCCCCGATCTTAATTACCATTTGCACCTTTTTGCCTAATATTATGTTGTATAGTTTACTTGATTAGCAAGTTACTGTGTGTAATCAATATAAATAGTGATCATTGTAATGTGAGACCCATATATACCTAATGAAATCGTATTACCAAATCAGCTCCCTTTCATTCCTCTAACAAAACAGAACCTTATCTAGCTATAGTGTAAAAAGAAAATCAATACAAAACCAATAAGATAGAAAATCGATATTAATAACTAAGGTTAAATACGTTGAATTTTATTTTTAGTTCCTATGAACAATTTCATCAATTTTGGTCCCTCAAATATTTACTGTATAAAGTTTTGGTCCCTACTTTTAAATCAACTTTTGTATACTTTCACATTTTTGAATGATTTTTTTTATCCATGATTATAATATTATAAGAATCTCTCCCACAAAAATTTAGAATTTCTTAACATAAGATGAATTTTTTATGAATTTTTAAACGAAAAAACTAAAAATTTCATATTAAATTAATCTATTGGTAAAAAAATATCAACTTTTGTAATAGAGATCTCTATAATGTATTAAACATGTCAGCGGTCAAAAATTTAAAATTTCGAATGAAATACTCAAGTTGAATGAAAAACATGGACAAAAAATTATAATAAAAAATATTTGAGAGAGCAAAATCTGCTGAAAATTTTATAAGAACTAAAAATGAAATTTAGTATATTTATAGAGACTAAAAATATATTTAACCCTAATAACTAATACATATAACTCCTTAATCATATTTTGGATTTTATAATAAGGCCAATGAACAAAGAATATTAATTATACTTCTATCTCTCTTTTCTTTCTTTCTTTCTTTCTTTCTTTCTTTCTTTCTTTCTTTTTTTCTTTTTTTCACCTTCAATAGTTCCTTGTATATGTATAATGGACCTACATCATCCAAAGATTTTGAGAGCTTTTGGTGATATTCTAAAAGAAGAAAATTCATAGTTTTTCTATAATAGATCTTCTTATGGCTATAGTTGCCATAATACTTTTTTCATATTTTGAAAAGTTATGCACATGATGGATTTACCACATACAAATTGTATGAACATACATTTGAAACTTTTGCTTTAACTTGATTCATGATTAATCATTTTAGTTGACATATGATTGGATTGGGATAAAGGAAAAGAAAATAATAAAGAAACAAATAAAGAAACCTTTTTAATAAGCAAATAAAGGTGAATTGATTCTCTATTATTTTTTTTTTTTTTGGTACAAATTGATTCTCTATTATATATCATGCAAACACTTTAAATTTCATCTCAAATGAAATACAAAACCTATGTAATACAAGACTTAACTTTCAATATGTTATGAGTTATAGAGGAATCAATATATATGACCCTCTTCACCAATAGGTGAAAATGTAATGTTTTGTCTCCTTTCTAAATGGTATATATTATTTTGTGCTGCAAAGTTGGAATGCACTTTTTGCCGTGGTGGAAGTGAATATTTTACATAAAGTAGAAGAAAATAATTATTTAAATGAATCTAGGGCAGAGTCATCCATTACAATGATTTTGTAATTTGTGAGTGATTAATTTCATATATCAGATACAAATGGACAAATAAACGATACATTATGTGAGTGATTAATTTCATTTATCAGATATTATGTTAGTTTATGCGCTCGAATCTGAGATCTTCTGCTTTCTAAAAACTTATTTATCATGAAAGAAAAAATAATTATAAAAAAAAACTCCTTCAGTTGTACTTAGCTTATCAACCAAGCTACTTTCAAGGAACAAAAATATGACCTATATACTTAGTATTTTAAAATTTTAGATGAAGATATGATTAATTACAAGGTGTTTTGTAGATATAAATTGTTAGTCGGTTGATGCTCTCTGCTTTGTGGACTCCCCCAACACATGAGAAGAATATTGATAATTAAAAAAATCATGAATCAAGTTGTGATGCTTTGTGATCTTTTTCCTTGTTGTCATGGTCTATAAATATTGGAATAATCAAAATCAGCAATGCTATTGGTTGTTACACTTTTTTTAGCTAGTGATAAAATCCACCATTCTTTCCACATTTCATGATTGCAAAGCAAAGATACCAGAGTGGCAGGAATATTCTTTCTTTATCTAAGTATCACATAAGCAAAGAAAAATTCATAATTAATTAATGTGTCTAAAGATATGAATCTCTCAAAAATGGTTTAAAGATAACATTTTTTACTTAGTATTAACTTTTTAAATTTTAGGAGAAGGAGATTCTAATCAAGAGTCAGCTGCAAAATAAGTAAAATTTGACTATAATATTGTTCTATTGATCAGGAAATTAAATTCAAATTCTCTCAATTAACAATGTGTCTTCTGGAGAAACTCGTTAACCATTTAAGTTGAATCTTTTGATTGGTGACTTTAATCATATAAAAAGTATACTCTTATAAGAGAAATAATTTCTAAAATGCATCAAGGATGAGAAATTTTTTCTAAAATGCATCATGGATCCTAACTAATAGCATTTTTTTCCTTGGCATATTTCAAGTTTTTATTAGAAAATGAACTCATCAAGGATGTGAAGAGATGTTTGAAAAGATAAGATCTCTTCAAATAAGCTTGAGTTACTAGAGTCACATAATGGTCCTCTAAAGTGCATACACTTTTTCACTTTTATGAAAGGCATGAGATACAATGTATAGAACAAAGTAGAAAAACTCTTGAAGGTTATTATTGTTGCATATATACCGGTATTAATACCCCCTTATTTGTTTTATATGTCACACACTTTATTGGCTTTTAGATGAGATGATCTTCATAAAGTAATTGTAATGGCAAAATAAAATTGATCTTCTTTATATCAATCTCATTTTTATTTTCTTTGAAAAATAATTTAACATTCTATTTTTTTTATAGAAAAACATGAGTGATTTGTTAGGAAGAGAGAAAAATTTAATACTACCAGAGTTGAATCATGGATCTCCTTCTTAAAACTCCTTCAACGTCTCAAGATATAACATCAAATTACACGATCAGTTTCATTTCATGAAAGGATCCAACGTTTATTTAGGAAATTTCATGATATGCTATATTTCATTCTTAAATTTTATGTTCTATTTAACAAAGTAATCGAATACAATTCAGTTGACTAAATTAGCGAGCTTCAGTGAAGAAAAAACCTTTCTTAAGAATTGAAGTTCATGTTATGTATATGCAAAATGCGGACGAATTGGATATATATAAATTTAGATCATAATGGATGAATCAAAATAAACTTTATTTATCGATCTTTTGGCCAAACTTCAAATTATAGTTTGATTCTATTGAAAATTGGAGAGTTTAAGACAAAAAAAGAAATTATTCTAAACTACTAAAATATTTATACAAATGGTATTGCTTTCAAGAGAAAAAAGAAAGGTTATTATTAATGAAAGAGTTGCTTCAAACATTCAACTTTGAAAAGAAAACAGGTTCGTGGCCCCAAAAGCATAGTGATCTAACCATGACTAAATATGTTGCTTTAAGATCCACAAACTCCAGCAGAGCAGTGAATGAAGTGAGGGTCCGAACCTAAGAAAGGTAACAAAATTGTCCCAAAAGTGATTGAGATTTGCTAGATATAACGTCTAGCTAACACGGTCGATTTTGGGCTCGGAAGCGTGAATACTCTTAAAATGGTGAAGTATCTGTATCGGATATTTTATGATCGGTATACGTATGGTACGTTCCATTTTATATCTATTTTTTCTTTAAATGATTCACAATGGTGAATATGATAAAAACGTGCAAACAGTGAAAAATTAATAGAAATTATTTTTAATTTTTATTACCTTTCAATTCTCTCTATTGATTTTAATAAAAAAGATTGCAATTCACTCATATTCGTACATGTACAAACTACAGATTATTGGTACCGTACCTTTGCATCAAAGCTTTTACGTAATAAGTTGCTCCTTTTTTATGATCATTGGGTAAAAATCTTAAATTTAGAATACCATTCTGTATACTGGCTCAAAAGAAGACACTTTCACAATAGCGTTAGCATTAATGAATCTATTGCCACACCAAAGAAGTAAATGGCAGCCGTAAGACCGGACTTTTTATCATCATTACCTATAAAATTAAAAATAGATAGATAGATATAAGATTTGCATTATTTCAATAGCACTACACACAAAACAAATTACATCTTGTATGTACCATTTGCATCTATTAATTTAATGCTATTCCAATGATAAAATACATTCTCTCCAGTATCATCAAAATGCACAAGGCCACCAGTTTTATTTATTTTCCAATCGCAATGGTGGCAATCCATTACTTCTTGATCGTATATGTCAAGATAATGACGATGTGGATTTCCTGTCCATGTAAATCCGCAAAAAAATAAAGTATATTGAAGACGAAACACTAATGGCTTGAATGAAAACGAGTAAACTCCTCCATACGTCAGTGTGTGAAATCCAAGATCATCATCTTTGGATTTGCAATGCACAGTGAGGTTTGTGGGGGTTGGATGTGGCACTATATCATTCTTAATTGTAACAAAAACTCTTGAAGGAAAAATAGAACCTATAGTCTCTCTAGTCTCAAATGCAAGTATTGCAATTAGGAGTATTGAGAATTTCAAGGTAATTATTGAATTCGAATTTGCCATGGCTAAATGTACATTACCTAAATGGCACATCTCAACCTTATTTATAGAACACTAAGTGCATGTTTTGTGTCACGGTAGAAAGTGTCAGAATCAAAGTATCATAGTAATCTCATCAATTTTTCCCTTACTCGTGACATGTGACAGTTGACCAAAGTAACTTAGGGAAAATTTACGCTAATATAATATTTAAATGTTATTTTGGAATATATTAAATTACACTACCTTTCAAAAAAATTACACTAATATAATATTTGAATGTTATTAAAATTTATTAAAATTAAAACTATTCAATAAAAATGCATAAATTGCATGTTAACATTTATGGATCACAATGACATACTCCCTCCGTCGTCTCAAAATATAAGTGAAAATATATTTTTTTTATATGGATGATAAATGATACAGTATAAACTTTCAATCTTTTTTGGGACAAATAAATTGCATTTTTTTCTTTTATATTTAAGAACTGATATAGAGTATCAAATGATTTTATATGGATGATCAATGATATAAATTTTCAATTAACTGGTGAATTTTATAAAATTTAAATTTAAATTCTTCATAACATTATTAAGCGGTACGTGTAACATCACACAACTCTTACACAAGTGTAAATTGATCCATCCTATGTATGTGAGTTAAATAAATTTTTAATCCTTATAAATATTTAAAGTTTGGAGTTTTTTCCGCTACAAGTAAAACCAAACTTCATAAATATGTTATAGAATTTTTATTACCATCATATTTGTACGAAATTTCTACCGCCGTTAATGATAACTAATCTCTGTCGAGGAATCTGTGGGGCACAAAAAGTGGATTCTCCTCTCCCAACTGAATTTTCCACATATACACGAGTCATGAATCGAACTCATGACCATATATTTATGCGGACCAAGACCCTTACAACTTAGACCAATTCATTGTTGATAGCCATCAACAAATTTTATCTATGTCTTTTGACACTTTTTGGTCATTCAAATATTTTTCGTAAGATTTATGTTTTTTGATCAACTATGTGTACTACTAATTTTTTTCTAACGACGTTTTGTATTCATTTTTATAATATTAAAAAAATTATTTCCACAAAAATTCATATTATTTTAACAAATGATGAATTAAATATGAAATTTTAAATGCCAAAAAATCAAAATTTATGTAATTCATCCCTTATTAAAATAATTAAACTTATGGAAACTAATTCATTTTTTAATATATTAATTGAACATTGACTGACAAATTTCTAGAGAGAGGAAGAGTCAATGGATCTCAAATGTAATGGCACTATTTGTTCTAGAACTTGATATATCCTATCCAGAAGATCAATAAAAGCTACATTGAGGAACAAATCATATGTATCAAATTGTTCTCAAGAATTGGAGGTTATTGTTCTTAAACCCATTTTCGTTCAACAATTATACCTTTTTTATGATGATAAACATCCATATTTTGATGAACAATTATGCATATAATTTTTTTTTTTTTTTTTTTTTCCAAATTATGCATATTAATTAATAAAATTGTATACAAAGAACAATTACACCCCCGAGAATAAGCCATGGTAAGACAAGCAAAATCTGAATTCTGAAATATATCTTTCTCTTCCCCTTTTTCATCAAGAAAATAATTTGAAAAACATATGTTAAGCATAGATTATGATATCTTCTTTTTGTAGAGTTTAGGACATTATAGAAGAACATCAGGAAAATGCATGGTAGGATCTTGATGTGCCATTGCAACATAATGTGCAATAACATATGGATTGTCATCCTGAGTGACAGATAATATGATGATCTTCTTCTTCTACTTTAGCTAATACACTCATTTATTCACTCATTTGAAAGTTTAAATTAAGTCAGAATCTCTAACCAATACATAGATAATCTTATATAATATAAACTTTTAATATTGTATTTTATAAAAATTTATTCATTAAAGTGTTATTGAGCAGTATAAATTATTCAAATAATATACTGGTGTAATATTTGAATAAATTTATTGAGCAGTAAAATTTTTTATCATTCATTTATTTTTGGTCAAATTATTATTGTTTTTGGTAAAATGATAATCTACTAAAATTAAATTCACACACAGACGTGAGATTTTGAGTTCGGACTCCAGGTCAAAATGTCTGGTTTAAAAATTTCAACATTTTTGTTAATTGATCTAGAACTTTTAAACAGATAATTAATTACTTTGGGTTTTTTGCAACATACACATATTATTGACTAATTTAAGTATAGCAAATAACTATATTTTTAAGAGTTTCTCAATAATATAATTGACATGTCTTACTTTATTATTATTATTGTTATTATTATTATTATTATTATTATTATTATTATTATTATCTCAACAATAATTTTTTAAGAGATTAGGATCGGGCCGCGAAATGCATTTCTGGCCCATTTTTTATCCGGGTTTTCTTCTTGTACCTTCAGTTGCTGAATTTGGTTTCATCTATCAATCTTATGGTAAGGCATCAATTGGCAGAAATTATTGACAAGCATGAAAATTAGCATACCATTATGTATCATTACCAATAAAATTTAAAAAAGACATATAGATAGATAGATAGATAGATAGATAGATAGATAGATAGATAGATAGATAGATAAGGTTTGCATTATTTCAATAGCAATACACACAAAACAAATTACATCTTGTATGTACCATTTGCATCTATTAATTTAATGCTATTCCAATCATAAAATACATTGTCTCCACTATCATCATAATGCTCAAGGCCACCGGTTTTATTTATTTTCCAATCGCAATGGTGGCAATCCATTAATGCTTGATCGTAGATATCAAGATAATGACGATGTGGATTTCCTGTCCATGTAAATCCGCAAAAGAATAAAGTAACTTGAAATCGAAACACTGCTGGCTTGAATGAAAATGAGTAAACTCCCCCATACGTGAGTGTGTGAAATCCAAGATCGTCATCTTTGGATTTGCAATGCACAGTGAGGTTTGTGGGAGTTGGATGTGGCACTATATCATTCTTGATTGTAATATAAACTCTTGGAGGAAAAATAGAACCTATAGTCTCTCTAGTCTCAAATGCAAGTATTGTAATTAGTAGTACCGAGAATTTCAAGGTAATTATCGAATTTGAATTTGCCATGGCTAAATGTACGATGCCTAAAAGACACATCTCAATCTTATTTAAATAGTCTAGCCTAGGTCATTTAAAATTTTAATAATTGATATATCTAAAAAAAATAAAAAAAAATTATAATTTAATATCTTTTAGTTTATTTTTAACTAACATAACACTTTTATATGTATAGTATTGACTATTGACTGAGATTTAATTTTTACTAAACTTAGAAACAAAAAGTGATGAATGAAAATTATATTACTGATGAAATAGTCCTTTACTCATCTCATCTCATCAATTTTTTCCTTACTTGTGACATGTGATAGTTGACCCAGTAACTTAGGAAAAATGTACACTAATATAATATTTAAATGTTATTGGAATACATTAAAATTAAAAGTATTCAATAAAAACACATAAATTGTACATTAACATTTATGGGTCACAATGACATACTCCATCTATTCTAAAATATAAGTGAAAAATGCATTTTTTATATGGATGATAAATGATATAAACTTTCAATTTTATATTTTGGTTTTTTGGGACAAGAAAATTGTATTTTTTTTTCTCTTATATTTTGAAACAAATATGGAGTATCATCAAATGATTTTCTATGAATGATCAATGGTATAAACTTTCAATAAAACAGTAGATTTTATAAAATTTGAATTCTTCGTAACATTATTAAGCTATGCGTACAACTCTTACACAAGTGTAATTTGATCCATTCTATATATGTGAGTTAAATAAATTTTTAATCCCTATAAATATTTAAAGTTTGGAGTTTTTTCAACTACAAGTAAAACCAAACTATATAAATATGTTATACGGCTAAAGCCCTCAACATTATTTTTTTATTACTATGATATTAGTACAAAATTTTCACCACCTTCAATGATAACTAATCTCTATCGGAGAACATGTGGGGCACAAAAAGTGAGTTCTTCCCTCCCAACTAAATTTTCTACATACACACAAGCCAGGAGTTGAACTCCTAACCAAATATTTATGCGGATCAAAACCCTTACAACCTAGACCAATTCATTGTTGATAGCCATCAACAAATTTTATTTATGCTTTTCGGCACTTTTTGGTCATTCAAATATTTTTCGTAAGATCTCTGTTTTTTGACCAACTATGTGTACTATTAATTTTTTCTAATGAAGTTTTGTATTCATATTTATAATATTATAAAAATTATTCCCACAAAAATTCATATTATTTTAACAAACAATAAATTAAATATGAAATTTTAAGTGCCAAAAATCAAAAAATTATGTAATTCATCCCTTATTAAAATAATTAAACTTTTGAAAACTAATTCATTTTTTAATATATTGAACACGACTGGCAAATTTCTAGAGAGAGGAAGAGTCAATGTTAATTTATCTCAAATGTAATGGCACTATTTGTTCTAGAGCTTGATATATATATCCTATCCAGAGGATCAATAAAAGCTACATTGAGGAACAAATCTTATTAGAGTATCAAATTGTTCTTAAGAATTGGAGGTTATTGTTCTTAAACCCATTTTGGTTCAACAATTTTACCTTTTTTATGATGATGAACATCCATATTTTGATGAACAATTATGCATATAAATAAAATTGTATACAAAGAACAATTACACCCCCAAGAATAAGCCATGGTAAGACAAGCAAAATCTGAAATATATCTTTCTCTCCCCCTTTTTCATCAAGAAAATAATTTGAAAAACATGTGTTAAGCATAGATTATGATATCTTCTTTTTGTACAGTTTAGGACATTATAGAAGAACATCAGGAAAATGAATGGTAGGATCTTGATGTGCCATTGCAACATAATGTGCAATAACTTAGGATCTTGATCTTGATTGTCATCCTGAGTGAGAGATAATATGATGATCTTCTTCTTCTGCTGCCTTAGCTAATGACTTAGGATCACACTCATTTATTCACACATTTGAAAGTTTAAATTAAGTCAGAATCTCTAACCAATACACGGATAATCTTATATAATATAGACTTTTAATATTGTATTTTATAAAATTTATATTCATTAAAGTGTTAATGAACAGTATAAATTATTCAAATAATATACTGGTGTAATATTTGAATAATGTTACACTACCAATAACATTTTAACGTATACAATAATATCCTAAAGTACTTTGTAACATTGTTTCACTCTTTGTGCATTTTGATAATGTTATTCCCCAACGATATGGCGCAGGAGCATGGTTGACAACTTGACATTGAATCTAAATGTGTAGCTAATCCTCTTGATAAAGTATAGTAGTTGCATTGCTATGTACTCCTTCCCGTATTTTATTTAAGCAAATATGCCAATTTGTACACTTATTAAGAAATAATTTTATTTTTGATTTTCCATGCAATTTATTTGCACTCATAATTTCTGTAATGATTTGAGATTTTTTTGGTATAAATAAGGCCGAGGGAGTATATGTATGCCAGGAGCAGGATCAGTCAAATCATATTGTCTAAAATACATAAATCGTCAATACATAAACTGCTTGAAAAAATTAAAAAAATTATTTTATAAATTTAATGTTATTGAGACTCAAAATTAATGATTTGTGCATTTTATTGAATAACTTCAAAGTCACACATTTTAGAGACATGGAATTGTGTATTAAGAACTCAAGTCTAGAAAACCACACCTAAACACTTAACATTACGAAGGTGGATTAAGAACTCAAGTCATTCAAGCATGGTTTTTGCTGGCTCAAAAGACACTTTCACGAAAGCATTAATCAATCTACTACCTATCAACAAAGTTAATGGCAGCTGTAAGACCGGCCTTTTTATCATCATTGCCAGTAAATTTTCAGTGTCCATAGTTATCTTCGGGATAAACATGATTAACAACACTATGATATTAACTGTGTAACACAATATAGCTTTCAAAGACAATAAGATGTAACAAAATCATATTGTCATCAAAGTCGTATAAGTTGATAACTAAGTCATTGGGCTCGGTTAATGAACTTTACTAAAAGATGAATTTTGAGTGCAAAAATGTATTGAAGACTTTAATTAACTCTCGGCGAACTCCGGACTATTAGAATATCTTCTCTTAGGGACCAAAGAGTTAATACAAATAAAAAAGTCATATAAGTTGATAGCAACAAAAAGAAACTAGAAAATTAGAAATCCTCTTCAGTTCAGGTCTCCATGTAATTTCCGCATAGATTACTCAGAAGAACGAAAGTTATTGGTTTGATCATCATTAGAGGATTTCTATGTAGGAGTTTCAAATCAATACAAATTTTACAAGACATAACCTAAACAAATAGAAAATAGCAGTTCAAAAGCCAAAACTTAGATTCAATATCATGACTTAACAATTATATAAGAATGACAATTAAACAGAGATAGTGATATAACAGTTCTAACCTCGGAAGCTAGGACAATTTTCGGAATAGGCGTGTTCGGGTCCGACACCGACACTAATGATTATATTGAAATATACAATTTTTTCAAAAATATTATAGTCAGTGTGTGTGTCCGTGTCCGGGCTTCATACGATCCAACCAAAACATAGATTCAAACATAAACAAAATGTATTCCTTATAGGAAAATTGACCTCTAAAACAAACTCATATCAGGAATGACAAACAAAAATTCAAAATAAAAATGAAAGCAATAAGTAGAAACTAGAAAGGAAACATACATTAAACTAGAAAGAAACATAACGAAATTTGAGGAACACGGCCGCCCTCACTAGTGCTTTATAGTGTTAATACATAAAACCCTAATTGCAATTGACAGATCAAGACCCGAATTTGCTATTGAGGCCCACTATTCAAGGTTGGGTTGGGCAACCCAAAACAACTTTCAAAGAAGCCCATTTATAAAAATACACTCTTTATTTTTATTTTATTTTTATATTATTGGTATGTAATTATAAAAATATATTATATTATCTTTATATACGTTTAGGGCCCGTTTAGTGCATAGGTTATTAAAACAAGATATGTTAAAGTTTTCAAATCTTGTTTTAATCCGTTGTTTGGTGCACCAGTAGAAAATGATAAATTTAACTTACCATTAAGTCTATCCTATAAATTACTTTGTTATTTTATTCCTTATTCAATTACTCTTTTTTATTTTTCTTATCATGTGTGCACCAAACACATGACATGATATATGCTAATCTTGTCACTATCATATCATATTATTATTTAGTTTCTTATCATATCTTGTTGCTATCTATCCAGCGCACCAAACGGGCTCTTAAAGTAATAGAAGTTTGTCCATGTAGAATAGCTCAAGTGGTAAGAGCAGAGAGACATGTGGGTTGAGTAGGGGGAGATATCTAGGGATCAATTTCTGACAAAAACAATTTATCTTTCCGATTTTTTTTAAAAAAAGGGTGATAGAAGTTTTCAATTTCATTGTTAACATTGTTTGTCACATTTATAAATTTCGAAAGTTTTAGGTTAAATTTAAATTTTGAAAAATAGGATTTAAATTTTAATTTTGGAAAATTTGAAAAAGACATTGGAGTCAATCTTCAATCAAAGTGCTTCTTCAATGGAAGAAAATTAGAGACATGCCTTTAATAATCTACAATTAAAAATAGTTTATTTTAGGATCAAACTATGTGAAATTTATACCCAAAATTAGAAGTAAAAATATGGATGGAAACAATTAAACAAAGACCTGAATTAGAGTTAGAAAAATCAAGGAACAAACCTTCAAAAGGAAAAAGAAAATTGATATACAAAAATCAAAACCAACTTTACCTATAGATGTACACAACCTTCAAAACATAACTCACCGAAATGATTTCACTTGCAGATACAAACAACCTGCAAAGCAAGAACAAAACATCCAAAAGTCATAGGAAAACAAAACAACTTATAGAAATTGAAGAAAATGTGGCTCAGGAGCCAAAGAGAGAATCTATTCTCTACAAGAAAAACACACACTTGATTTGATTACTCAAATTCGAATGATGAAAGTACACAAAGAAGTTCCTATTTATAGGAGAAGAAAAACTACAATAGCCTAATGCATGAATACAAGTGTTACAAGAAGATGATGCAGCAAGACAAGTGTTACAAGAGAAACATGCAACAATACAAATATTAGAATGCAACATTACAAGTGTACTACCATGCAAGATGCAAAATGATCTAATGCAATGAACTTTATGAATGGATCATATGAGTAATGGACTTCGGCCAAATTGCGTGGGTTATGCTTCTTGGGCCTCAATCATTCTCTATCAAAATGATTAAGTGAAATGACAACAAAACAAATTAAAGAAATTGATTAAATGATTGAACCAAACTCTTCTAAAGCATCAAACAATAGAATTGCAAACTGCCCAAGCAAATGATTCTACTATCCAAATATGTAAAAACAAATTATAGAAGAACCAATTTATATAGAATCATGTACTGGAGCAAATAAAGAAATAAGACGGGAATGTGATAGAAATATTTAAGATAGGTAAAAACTGAACAAATAAAGAATAAGACTCACACTTAAAGAGAAGATCACGAATGGCAGCAAAAAAAGATACGTGTGCAGTGATTCTTTAGAAGTAGTTCTAAACCAAAAAAAACCTGAAGGAAAACAAAGAAACTCAAAATATGAGAGAATAAACTTTAAAGAGGAAGAAGAAAGATAACTCATGGTGGTTGGAAAATTGCTTACCGCGGAAGAAGGAGAAGAAGATGACAATGGAAGTTGTAAAAGAAGGAATGTGATAGAGGTTGCAAATAGAGAAATGAGAAAGAAATTTTAGGGGGAATTTGAAATTTGAATTTGAAAAGAGAAATTGTTGGGGAGAGTAATCTTGGTTGATATATGAAGGCGCATGCAAAGTGTTGAAGGTGTAAAAAAATGCAGTGTCCTTTTGCTTTGCCTTGTGTGAGTGTAGAAGGAGGAAAGTAGTTTTACCGATAATAAAGGGTGCGTTTGTTTAAGTTTTAGAAAAAAAGTCATTTTTTCTTAAAAAAATTTAAAGATTTTTTTTAGAAATTTTGAAGAAAATCTAAAGTTAGTTTGTGTTTGTTTACAATTCTATTGACTTCACTTTACACATGGTTAGATTTTGGAAAAAGTTTTTTATTTTGAAAAAATTTTTTTTTTTAAAAACTTTGAAAAAACACAAGTAAAATAAAAAAAAGTGATTTATTTATAGAAAAAATAGATTTTTTGCAAAAAAATCTAAAACAAACGCACCAAAGTTTTGCATTGACCGGGTAAAGAAAAGTCTTGCATTGACCAAATAAATGAATAAAAATAATGTGATTAATTTGTTAATAGATTTGTTGACGTGTGAGTGTTGAAAAGGCTGGAAATGACAAAGTAAAATTTATTTTAAAAAAATGAGGTTTTGTGTTGATTAGAAATATGACGTGCGTAAAAAAGGCCTATTTTTTTTACTCAAGATGTGTAAAAGATTGAGATGAGATTTATTTATGTTTAATTTGGTGTAAAAAAAGATAGAAAATTGAAAGCTTTTATGTGACTGTGAAGTGGTGGAATACCTACATATATCTATAGTGATGTAAAACTGAAAGCTTTTTTATTTGAACCGACCAACCTATACTACAAGCTGCCCATTTTCAATGGTTATCCGTGGTATGGTTTTGTTATATCTTCTTTCACTATGTGTGTCCATTTTCAAATAAGCTGTATGAAATAGGTGTGTTTAATAGTATAGATAGTTCAAAATAAGTTGCGCATGATTGATGTTTGATAATATGCCAGAATGGGTGTCTTCATCTTAGCAATCATACTGATTTTGTTATATCATCTTTTATTATGTTTGTCCATTTTCAAGTTAATTGTATGAAATAAATGTGTTTGTTTGATAATATGCCAGAATCGGTGGCTTCATCAAATTGATCGAGTCAAAGGTTTATTTTTGATGTGATATGAGATTTTTGGGTTTTGTTTGATTTGTTTTGGCGATTCCCTTTTATTTTTTCCCTTATGCAAGAAATGACAAAAGAGTATAATAAACTACCAGCCTTCTTGTCCACCCTCTTGAAAGACCTAGACTCATATTTTAAAAATAGTATTGACCAAATAATTAATTGTAATTGTAGGGGCAGCTATTTATTAAGGCTAATAAACCTTGTTTCATTGTTGAAAGTGGAGTTTGTTTCCAACTCCTTTGTTGATTATTGATCTATTATAGACGTGATCTCATCGACGATAATTATAGTTTTGACATTTGTGGTGGTCAAAGAATGAACGTCACATTGGATGACGTTCTATATTTCACCAACCTGCTCATTGTTGGCTAAGTATTTGTCTCCAATAATAATAAGGATAAAGAAGCTTTCCATGAGTTTTCCACTTATGAAGGTCGAAATAAGATTACCCTATTTGAGTTGAAACTTTTATGCTCAGATAGGGATATAATTGAGGATGAGAGGATCAAGGTTATACTCATCATGATTGTGACATGTCTGATAGCTCAAAATGCGAATGCTCATGATTGCAAAACTTCTTATGTCAAATTTATTGAAAATTTGGAAAAGGTAGTGTCCCATTCCTGGGGTGCGGAAATGTTGTCATACATATATCAAGGTTTGAAGCGAAAGATGGAGGAAGGGAAGTTGCTCCATGGCTTTCTATGACTCATAATAGTAAGATCAATTTTTTTCTCTTTTATCTTTGTTTTCATTATCTTTTGTTTTTAATAACTTTTCAACCAACTGTTTTTTTTCGTACGGATTATTCTTTCATCATTTCAAAGGTCTTCTTGAGATCTTCCGAATAAACGTGGAGCAAGTGACAATGTGCCTCAGGCGCCGATGCTTTTATCTTTGGTAAATGCATTGGCTCCAATCGGTGCAAACCACCACTGGAAGAGTCAGAACATCCTAGTTGTAAAAGTGGCTTTGCTACATGAGCACCTAAGAATAGAGGAGGTACTCAGGTAGCAAGGCCACTTTTACATCTAAGATGTTCTGGCTGTTCCAATGGTGGTTTACGCCGATTGGAGTCAACACATTTACCAAAAATAAAAGCATTGGTGCATGAGGCATCATCACTTGCTCCACATTTATTTAGAAGATCTCAAGAAAATCTATAAGATGATAGAAAGAACATCCCTACGAAAAAAAGTTGGTTAAAATGTTATAAAAAATAAATGATAAGAAAAAAAAAGATAAAAGAAAAAAAATTGATCTTTTACTGGTATGAGCCATAGAAAGCCATCAAACAACCTTCTCTTCCTCTATTTTCGCTTCATACCTTGATATAGGTATGATAACATTGCAGTCCAGGCATAGAAATCCACCTCATCCAAATTTTCAAAATTTTTGCCATAAGAAGTTTTGTGATTATGTCCATTCTCATTTGGAGCTATCAGACATGTCACAATCATTAGAAGTACATCCTTTATCCTCTCATCATCGGTTCTATCCCTATCTAAGCATAAAAGTTTCAACTCGGCTAAGGTAATCTTATTTCGACCTTCATAAGTCAAAAAAACTTGTTGGAAAGTTTTTATGTCCTTATTATTGTTGGCGACAACTGCTCAACCAACAATGGACAGGTTCGTCAAATATAAAATGTCCTCGAATGTGACGTTCAATTTTTGATCACCACAAATGTCAAAATTATAACTATTATTGATGGGATCCAACTATAATAGCTCATGAATCAACAAATGTTGAAAACTCTATTTTGACCAATAAAACAAGGTTTACTAGTCTTAATAAAGAGCTACCCCTTCCATTACAATTAATTATTTAGTCAATTATATTTTTAAAATCTGAGCATAGGTCTTTCCAGAGGATGGACAAGGTTGATAGTTTATTGCACCCTTTTATTATTTCATGCGTAAAGGATAAAAAACAAAAGGGAATCCAAAAACAAATCAAACAAAATACAATAACCTTAAATCACAACAAAAATAAACCTTGTACTCGATCAATTCGATGAAGACACTCATTCTGGCATCCAATTATGCACAACTTGTTTTTCACTTTCTATACTATTAAACACACCCATTTCATACAATTTACTTGAAAATGGACACACATAGTGAAAGAAGATATAACAAAACCAATATGATTGCTAAGATGAAGACACCCATTCTGGCATATTACACGAATCATGCAGAACTTATTTTGCACTTTCTCTACTATTAAAAACACATATTTCATACAATTTACTTGAGACACACATAATAAAAGAAGATATAACAAAAACATATCATAGATAACCATCAATACTTTGATATGAACATCGCCATTCAATTTTAGACAAAAAAATATTGGGGATTAGAAGCTAAAATTAAAATTACCAAACACCAATCAAGCACAACTTCTTTTGCACTTCTTATACTATTAAACACACCTATTTCACAATTTAATTGAAATCAAACACACATAGTGAAATAATATATAACAAAATCAGTATTATTGCTAGAGGTGTGCATGTTACAAACACCATACCATATTATATCATACTCCTAGTATATTGTTTTGTGAAAACTGGTTTGTCACTGGAGATAATCGAACCTGAGACCTCGAGGAGGTGCATACTCCCAGATCTCAAGCCAATACCACCAGGCCAACCCAAGTGGGTTTAGTTTAAAATTGGTTCATAATCGGTTTTGCTTTCAATTAAATAAACCAGCTTGTAGTCTATAAGTTGGTCGGTTCAAACAAAAAAGCTTTCAGTTTTACATCACTATAGATATATATATGTAGGTATTCCACCACTTCACACCCACGTAAATGCTTTCAGTTTTCTATGTTGAGAGCTGAAATCATTACACAGGAAACTGTCCACCAAACAGAGTTTAAAATTTTAATTCATTTGATTCTATGAAGAAAATCCTTCAAAGCACTAAACAATTGCAATTTCTATACTAATACTAATTAAACATAAATTAGGGCTTCACATATACTAAAAAATGGGTTTTCAAACTGATTGGATACAAAATGTGAATTTAGAGTTTTTTTTTTACTGAAATATAAAAACTTATTAATTATTTTGCAATTGGATAATTTGAAATTGAGGACTTAAAATATGAAAGTAAATGAGGACATAATATATGTAATTTACCTCAAAAATATATATATAAAAAAATCATAAAAATAAAATGAACCTCTATAGATTTCCATTGAAGAGCTGGATGGCTGGATCTACGATTTTACATGATGGAATGGAAAAAATATGTAGCTTTGTAAATCCTTGAAACCTCTTTTGAACTGGGCAAGTGGTGATACAATGAATGGAATAGTTGTTTGAGAATGGTGGTTTGTGTAAAGGTTGAAGATTAAAGAGAATGGGTTTTGAAGAGGCTAAGGTTTTTTTTTTTTTTTTTTTTTTCTGAATATTTTTCCTCAATATATAGAGAGTATTGACTATTGCTGATTTTTTGTGTCCATGAGATAAATTTGACTGTTGTATTGTTGAGTGTAAAATTGGTTTTGCTATGATGGAAGAGGAATAGAAGTGATTTCACTTTTGCTTTGCTTGTTTGAATGGTGAAGATTAAGCTTATTTTGGTAAAAATTGGAAATCAAAAAAGTTAAAAAGAAAACAGGGGAGGGAGGTGTGTTGCAGCCTAGGCTGTAGTTATTGTTTTTCACTTTCTTTTGTTTTTTAGTTGAGATGGAGAGTTAATGTTTAGTGATATTTTTTAAACCGAATTGGAGTCTTTCCGGTGGTTAAGAAGTTGATGAATGTCATTTTTATATATGGAATTAGAAGTGATCTTTTAGGTAGTGTAAGTTTTAGTATTTTGATTGATTCTCTATTTTTTTGGCGTATTTGTTTTGTAAACTTTTTTTTTATCAATCTTTATTCGTCTTGAATATAGTGACTTGCTTTTATTAATATATATTTTCCGTTTAAAAAAAAAATAGTTCAGATTTCTGAATGAGTTTTGGGCAAGTGGTTTCAGTCTCATCTCAAACGCAGTTTACGGGAATCGAACTGTGATCTTCCTAATAAGTCTAATATCAATCACCACTAAACTAATTAAGCTTTAGATGACTTTTGGTTACCTTTTATTAATTAACTATAATTTTTTTATAATAATTAACTATATTTGTTAACAATAATGGTGTATAGAAATAAAACTTTAACACTTACACATCATATAAATATTTATAGGATTCTCGTGAATTTAACTTAATTGGTGGAGATTTTCTTTTTGAAACATGGTTCAAATTCTTGTAAGCTCACTTATTCACTTTTTTTTTGTCAAGTCTTAGTATTCACTTTTAAAGGATGAAATTCTAACCACTTAACCACCTAAAAAAATAAATATTTATGGGAATATTTTTACAAACTAAAATAAAACGTGGTGTTACAATATTAATTGCTTAAATACATGTGTAAAACGTAAGAAGAAGAAAAACTTTTAAGGTCAGTTGTGAGTTTTTCGCAGATTCATAATATTATTTCTTAACAAAATTATTTCATGTAGAATAAGAGTGCGATTGCTGACCATTGTTAGAGGAAAAAATATCTAAAAATAATCTTTACTTCCAACATACTGCATCAAGGACTGTATATGAAAGATAATTCATAGTTGGACAGGAAAATACGTATTGAAAACCGGTAAAGAGGTAGTTATTAAATTTGTTGTTCAATCTATTCAGACATACTATATCAATTAAGTGATTATTTCAAAAATTTAAGCTATTAAGAAAAGCCATATAAATAGTTATATATATTATTTATAATACTCCTTCCGTATAAAATTATAAGAAAAATTTTAAAATTATATTTATTAAAAAGGCGTAGGACAAAATTCGAGAATGTCATAAATAACATTTTTTCGTCTCTGTATGTACACGCTTTTTTGATTTTAGTCCCTGTATCTTTTTATCTTAAGAATTCATCCATGTATGTTTAAATCTTTTGGTTTTAGTCCTTTAAAGATAAAATCCGCAGGTTTTTCCTTTGAATTTTCCTATAGATTTAATATTTACAGGTTTTTCCAACGAATTTTCCTGCAAATTTTAGCTTTAGAAACTAAAATAAAAATAGTTTTAACTTACATGAATGAATTTTTAAGAAAAAAAATATACGTACATACAAAAATAAAACTGTCATTTAAACCTTAATTATAATTACAATTACAATTATCATGAACAAAATTCTGAATTATATAAATTCTTATTTAACATTTGAAATTAAACTCATTTTCAAAAATATGAATAAACTTTTTATCAACTCAACCAATCTTTCTTATCACTGTTTTCAGCAACTTTTATATAAGAAAAATGATGACATATATTATATATATCTTTCTCAAAATAGTGTGAAAGAAATGCACCATATCAAAAATACTTTTATATAAGAAAAATGGTGACATATATCATATATATCTTTCTCACAATAGTGCGAAAGAAATGCACCACGGCCAAAAAACTTTTATATAAGAAAAATGATGACATATATTATATATATCTTTCTCACAATAGTGCGAAAGAAATGCACCACAGGCAAAAAAATTTTATATAAGAAAAATGGTGACATATATTATACATATCTTTCTTACAATAGTGCAAAGGAAATGCACCACAGCCAAAAAATGTGTGCTAAAGAAAATTGATGACGTTAGAGTTGCGTATAGACGTTTGTGGGGCCTATTTTTGAATATGTAAAGACTTCTAGAGTTGCGTATATACGTTTTGTGTCATTTAAACCTTCTTAATTATAATTACAATTACAATTATCATAAACAAAATTCTTAATTATATAAATTCTTATTTAACATTTGAAATTAAACTCATTGTCAAATATGAGTAAACTTTTTATCAACTCAACTAACCTTCCTTAACATTGTTTTCAGCAACTTTTATATAAGAAAAATGATGACATATATTATATATATCTTTCTCAAAATAGTGCGAAAGAAATGAATCACAGTCAAAAAACTATTATATAAGAAAAATGGTGACATATATCATATATATCTTTCTCACAATAGTGCGAAAGAAATGCAACACAGTCAAAAAACTTTTATATAAGAAAAATGGTGACATATATTATATATATCTTTCTCACAATAGTGCGAAAGAAATGCACCACAGCCAAAAAACTTTTATATAAAAAAAATGGTGACATATATTAAATATATCTTTCTCACAATAGTGCAAAAGAAATGCACCACAGCTAAAAATTGTGTGCTAAAGAAAATTGATGACGCTAGAGTTACATATACACGTTTTGTGGGGCCTATTTTTGAATATGTAAAGACTTCTAGAGTTGCGTATACACGTTTTGTGTCATTTAAAACCTTCTTAATTATAATTACAATTACAATTATCATGAACAAATTAAAATTCTTAGTTATATAAATTCTTATTTAACATTTGAAATTAAACTCATTGTCAAATATGAATAAACTTTTTATCAACTCAACCAACCTCTTTATCACTGTTTTCAGCATCTTTTATATAAGAAAAATGATAACATATATATATTATATATATCTTTCTCAAAATAGTGCGAAAGAAATGCACCACAGCCAAAAAACTTTTATATTAAGAAAAATGGTGACATATATCATATATATCTTTCTCACAATAGTGCGAAAGAAATGCACCACAACCAAAAAACTTTTATATAAAAAAAATGGTGACATATATTATATATAGGGGTGGCAAAACGGGCGGCCCGCCCCGTTTATGCCCGCCTATTAACAGGGTGGGGCGGGGCGGGCATACTTACGGGTGCGAGTTCAAAACTCAAGCCCGCCCCATTTATCGGCGAGTTGGCGGGCCAGCCCGCTAATTTTATTTTATTTTTTTACAATTTTATTTAGTACAAAATTATAAATCATTAGTAATATCAAGGATGCCGACAATCCATACCAAAAAAAAAGGATGCCGACAAAAAAATATTTTTTAACATCGCATAATATGAAAATGTCAATGTCATAGTCTTCAAAATAAACAAAACAACTTAAGTACAACACCAAAAATTGATAACCACTTAGGTGCATATATTTACTGTGCAACTAAAACATCAAAATAAAATATGAGATCATCGTACTGTACATATTTTTATAAATTAAGAGGAAAAAAAATAGTGGTTTGAGTATTTAGGGTGGACTCCACAATTAAAAAAATTGTGAAAAAAAATCAAATGCCCGCGGGCATGCCCGCCCCGCCTCGGTCCGTTTTTAGAGCGGGCTAAACGGGGCGGGCCAACTTAAGGTGGCGGTCCAAAAACCTTTGCCCAGCCCGCCAAAATGGCGGGTTAAATGGGTCGGCCTGGCGGGCTAGGCCCATTTTGCCACCCCTAATTATATATATCTTTCTCACAATAGTGCGAAAGAAATGCACCACAGCTAAAAAACTTTTATATAAGAAAAATAGTGACATATATTATATATATCTTTCTCACAATAGTGCAAAAGCACCGCAGCCGAAAAATGTGTGCTAAAGAAAATTGATGATGCTAAAATTGCGTATACCCGTTTTGTGAGACCTATTTTTAAATATGTAAAGACTTCCATTACATAGTTCATAATTTCCCATTGTTTTCTTGTTAGTTGCTGACTTAGCTTGCTTCATTTTTATAATTAACATGAATCATTCATATATTATAAAAAAAACCAACGCAATGTTATCTCTGTATGGCACAAAAGCAGATCAAGGAAATACTTCAATTAACAGATTTTGTTATGAATTATAAATATATTTTTATTTCATTTTATATTTATCAATTAGTTCAATCATTAATTTTACTAAATAATTTAATTAGCTTATCAGTTATCCGCTATAAGCAAAATTTATATATAGTAAAATGATTTATACTTCCTCCGTCCCATTATATAAGCACCTTTACTACAAAAGTCTAGTCCCAAAATATAAGCCCCTCTACAATTTTTGTATTCCAATGCAACTTAGTAGTAATAATTAGGGGTATGTGTAAGCAAAAAAGTAATAAATGTACCTAGTAAATTGTAAATGGGCTTATATTTTGAGACTAGACTTTTGTAGTAAAAATGCTTATATAATGGGACGGAGGGAGTATATATAAAGTAAAATAGATTTATATATAGTAAAATAATTCAATTAGTTGAAAAGATGGATTACAAAATTGCTAATATAAATCATTTTACTATATATATTAAGATCCTTAAGACCTTAACTAATGTCCCAGAAATATTAGTTAGTATTTTTCTAAAATAACTTATTGTTTTAAATACATTAAAAAACTCTTGTATTTGGTTTATAAATTATAATACAAACAAAATTCATCAATTATTCAATGTATGTACTAAAATAATCCAATTTATTTACGAGGGGAGGGGAGGGAATCATTAATTTACTTTTAATCTTATAAACTCAAAATAAGTATTAAATTATAATAGATATATTATGTCAAAAAAATCTAATGGATATATATAACCACAAAAAATCTAATGAATAGAAAACCTAAATTTTTTTTATTGTCAAAAAATAAAAAACCTAAATTTTTAATATTCCAATAAGGATAATATAAGATTTAAATAAAAAAAATGAAGATAATTTTGTCAATATAATAAATTATGTTTTATCTCACTTCAATTCCTTAAAAATCACTCCCCTCGGCTCCCATCTCCTTCGGCTGAATCAATTACTATAGTACTTGGATAGTTGTACTTGTGTACTATAAATTCCATCAAATATAACATTTATCCAAATCAACTTGTCCAAAAAAACAAACAAAGTACAAAAAAAAATAATTTGTAAACTTAGAAATGGGGCCTAATAGCACTTTAGCAAGCAACAACTGCCCCATGAATGTATCATATTAACACACTCTCTCCGTAAAAGTCTATTAGGCTTGAAGCGTGAATAATATTTTTTTAACGCAAAAGATAATATATATATATATATATATATATATATATGGAAAAAGTACAAGGAGTACCCTACCCACTATTAAAAGATAACAACAAGGTCGAACACGATTCAAAAGCCAAACAAAAAGAACACAATATATTTAAATTTCATTTTCTAATTAGAAAGTGAGAGAGGATCGAACATGTGACCGATGGGTCAAGGAGA
This sequence comes from Trifolium dubium, assembly GCA_951804385.1. Lineage (NCBI taxonomy): Eukaryota > Viridiplantae > Streptophyta > Magnoliopsida > Fabales > Fabaceae > Trifolium > Trifolium dubium. The sequence continues at coordinate 4,384,641 of OX638065.1, read as the reverse complement.
ATCTGATACCATGTCAAATAACTGATTATCCCAAAAATTTAAGCTATTAAGAAAAGTCATATCAATGGTTATATATATTATTTATAATACTCCTTCGATATAAAATTATAAGAAAAACTTTAAAATTATATTTATTAAAAAGGCTTAGGACAAAATTCGAGAATGACTTAAGTAACATTTTCGTCTCTGTATTTACGCGTTTTATTTATTTATTTTAGTCCATGTATCTTTTTATCTTATGAAGTCATTCATGTATGTTAAAATCTTTTGATTTTAGTCCCTTAAACCTAAAGTCTGCAAGTTTTTCCTTTAAATTTTCCTGCAGATTTTAGCTTTAGAGACTAAAATTAAAATAACTTTAACATACATGAATGGATTTTTTTTAAAAAATACAGAAAATAAAGTAAAAAATACACGTACATACAAAAACAAAAGTGTCATTTAAACCTTCGAGAATCACTATTGTACTTACAATTCTTAATTATAAATTCTTATTTTACATTTGAAATTAAACTCATTGTAAAATATGAATTAACTTTTTATGAACTCAACCAAACCTTCCTTAATCCTTATCACTATTTTCAGCAACTTTTATATAAAAAAAATGGTGACATATATCATATATATCTTTCTCACAATAGCGCGAAAGAAATGCACCACAGCCAAAAAACTTTTCGATAATAAAAATGCTGACATATACTATATATATCTTTCTCACAATAGTGCGAAAGAAATGCACTACAGCCAAAAAATATGTGCTAAAGAAAATTAATGACGCTAGAGTTGCATATACACGTTTCGTGGGGCCTATTTTTGAATATGTAAAGACTTCCATTATATAGTTCAAAATTAAAATTATGTTTTATCTCACTTCAATTCCTTAAAAATTACTCCCCTCACCTCCCCTCTCCTTCATCTGAACCAAACAGGCCTTAAGAATCAATTACTATAATACTTGGACAGTTGTACTTATGTATTATAAATTCCATCAAATGTAACATTTATCCATATTAACTTGTCCAAAAAAAAAACAAGCAAAGTACACAATTTTTTTTTTGAAAAATTAGAAATGGGGCCTAATAGCACTTTAGCAAGCAACAATTCCACCATGAATGTATCACATTCATCATTAGAAGCAGCTAGTTTTAAAAACTTGAGATCTCCAGTTCCTTACCTCTTTGGTGGCTTATCTCTAATTCTTGGAGCCATAGCTATTGCATTACTCATCATAGCTTGTTCATTTTGGAATCAACATTCATCTTCTAATAACTCACCTAATGTGGTGGATATGGATCAGGTGAGTTTAGAGCCAAAAATTGTTGTGATTATGCCTGGAGAGACCAATCCTACTTATTTGGCTAAGCCAGTTTCATCCATAAGCCAAATTAATTGATCTACAAGCCCTTTAAAAAAAAATCTCATTAATTGTTTCTTGTTTTGGTTCCAATAAAATTTCTTGTTCATCTACATAATTAATGTATAAATACCTTTTTTTTAGTTGATACTTATATTATAGTTAGATCTTTGAGATTTAAATTATATTAAAGGGAACAAAATTGCGATATTAATTCAAAAATTTCACTTTAGCCGTCTGGTTCTTAAAGGGAATGAATTCTAGTAATTATAGGTTCGAACGATAAGTAAACTCAATTTAGAGATTGTTTCAATCTGAGATTCAAACTGAGAGCTTTCTTCAAATGAGTTGTCCTAAATTAGTTCATTTAATTACCGCCTGGATTGAGCGTTCGGTTTGAGATGGTGATATTATGATTTCAAATTTTTCAATTTTGATTTTTTTTCTCCTAACACAAAATTTTTCTCCTATATCTACTACTACTATAATGAAGTTAATGACTACCAAAATTCCTTATTTACACTCACAAATTTTAATGAAGTTCCAAATCTTTTACCCTTATGTGTCAATTCACTTTTAATTATCTTTTATTATTATTTTATTTTATATTCTCTTTCTTACTTTTAAATTTTTTTATTATTTCTCTTTCCACTACACTTCTCTCTCTTACTTTTTTATTATTTATTATTCTCTCTCTCTCTCTCCCTCTCTCTCATTTTACATTTTTTTATTAATTTATTTTCTTTTCTAACTTTTTTTTATTTTTCCTATTTTAATTTATTATTTAAATCATCTATCTTAATACAAAATTTTATTTTCACTTTTTCGATAAATATATTTTACATCTCTATTTATTTTCTAATTTCTTTTTCCATTATCTACATCGTATTTTCACTCTCATTAACGAATGTTCAACATTTTATTAAAATTTATTTTAATAACATATTTTCGTTGTGGTTCATTACTAGTGTGGACTCGGAGATCGCTTTATTTGTATTTATATAATTGTGTATTGATCGATATTAATTAAAAATATGGAACAAATATATCTCATTGTTAAATGAATAAAAATGTCACAAGATGAGTCTTTATCACTCATAAAGTTATAACACTGAGAAACAATAATTTGAATAAATTCGACAAATACAACAAAAATATTTATAGTAGCGCAACGGTTAAGGAATTCAAAACCATTGCACCCTATGCAATGGTTAAGGAATTCAAAACTTGTAAATTTTACATTTAAACAAACATAACTTACATTTTGAAAAAGTTTGATACACAAGTTCCAAGCCATCTTTATCTTTTTTGGTTTCTTAATTAGCGCAAGGGGCGAATATTTAGCCTTTACCATATAATTAAGAGCACAAAACATGTTTTGATAATCTATAACATCATCATTGTTGATGTAGTCGATTGTAATAATGGCTTACACCATGAAGCTATGACTAGCTTCACCATGAAGCTGCGTAATAATGGCTTAGCTTGTCAAAATTTTGGGTCTCTTTTAATAATGAAAGACAATGTTTTGTATCTAACGAGTTAGATGTTTGAGCCTCGACTAATCTCCTATTTAGAGTTAGAGGTAAATTTTCTAAACCTAACCGAAAAGCGAAAAGCGAAAAAGTAAAATAAAATAAAATTCAGGAGCTTTTCATATCATGTAAATTTCTACCGCTTGAGCAGGTATTCCGTAATTGAATTCCCTTTTGTATAGTTTTTTCTTTTTATTTTGCCTTAGAGATCACTTTGATAAAAGAATCTTCATTTGTAGTAGAACGATTATGTAAATAATTAATAGCTTATGTCGTCTCTTCCTCATCAGTATATATCCTATGCTGAATTCCACTAGCATATTTATTCTTCAAATTTTGCAATATCGACCTCCAAGTCATGAGCAACATTGAGATATTATCATCTATAACAATAATAGTCAAATTTGCACCACTCCATGATGGAGGATCTCGAACATAATCGTTTTATATGTTTTCTAATTTGATTCTCCTTCAAATTTATAGTTTGTGCCTATGTCGGGACTTGATTCGGATTTATTACTGTTGTGATACTTGGTAATACCAGTTCCTCGTTAACGTTTTCAAAGTATGTTTGTTTAAAAAAGATTGTATGAAAAGTTGTAAAAATAATTTTAATTAGCTATTGGTTATAGAAAAAGTAAGAGAGAGAGTTGTAAAAATAATTTTAATTAGCTATTGGTTATAGAAAAAGTAAGAGAGAGAGAGAGAGAGAGAGAGAGAGAGAGAGAGAGAGAGAGAGAGAAAACTTTTCTTGAAAAAAATAAATATTTTTGTCTTTTCTCTTATATAATGGGACAAAAAAGATAAACTTTTTTCTCTTATATTATGAGATGGAGGGAGTACTTTCATATTTATGGCTCCTGTTGAATATATAAATGAGAATTAATATAACTAAAAGAGCCTAATGTAATACAACAATAAACAATGTAATACAAAATAAATATAATCAGGGTCTTGCTAACCTTTGCACCCTATGCAATAGTTAAGGAATTCAAAAGTAGTAAATTTTACATTTAAACAGATATAACTTACATTTTTAAAAAGTTTGATACACAAGTTCAAAGTCATCTTTATCTTTTTTGGTTTCTTAATTAGTGCAAGGGGCGAATATTTAGCATTTACCATATAATTAAGAGCACAAAATATGTTTTGATAATCTATACCATCATCATTGTTGATGTAGTCGATTGTAAACCGTTTGATTAAGATGATTAAATTTCTCTCTCGTAATTTAATGATCTATGACTAGCTTCACCAAGAAGCTGTGTAATAATGGCTTAACATGACAAAATTTTGCTTCTCTTTTAATAATGAAAGACAAAGTTTTCTATCTAACGAGTTAGATGTTTGAGCCTCGATTAATCTCCTATTTAGAGTTAGAGGTAAATTTTCTAAACCTAACCCAAAAACGAAAAAGTAAAATAAAATAAAATTCAGGAGCTTTTCATATCATGTAAATTTCTACCCCTTGAGCAGGTATTGTGTAATTGAATTCCATTTTGCATAGTTTTTTCTTTCTATTTTGCCTTAGAGATCACTTCGAGAAAATACTCTTCATTTACAGTAGAACGATTATGCAAATAATTAATAGCTTATGCAGTCTCTTCCTTATTAGTATATATCCTATGCTAAATTCCACTAGCATATTTATTCTTCAAATTTTGCAATATTAATCTCCAACTCATGACCAACATTGAGATGTTATCATCTATAACAATAATAGTCGAATTGGCACCACTCCAAGATGGAGGATATCCAACATAATCGTTCTTTGTCATTGCATCACTTCAGCCAACAATACACATATCAGGATATGTATTACCTTGTTGTTCTTCTATATGTTTTCTAATTTGATTCTCCTTCAAATTTATAGTTTGTACCTGTGTCGGGACTTGATTAGGATTTATTACTGTTGTGATACTTGGTAATACCAGTTCCTCATGAACATCTTCAAAATATGTTTCTTAAAAAAGATTGTATGAAAAGATGTAAAAATAATTTTTATTAGCTATTGGTTATATAAAAAAGTGAGAGAGAGAGATAGTAAACTTTTCTTGAAAAAAATAAATATTTTTTTGTTTTCTCTTGTATTATGAGACAAAAAAGATAGATTTTTTTATCTTATGCAACGGTTAAGGAATCTAAAAGTACTAAATTTTACATTTAAAGAGATAACTTACACTTAAAAAAGTTTGATACACAAGTTCCAAGCTAACTTTATCTTTTTTAGTTTCTTAATTGGTGCAAGTGTCAAGCCCTTCTTGAGTATTATCATCTACCACGCGCTCTAGTATGACTTTCTTACGAACCTCGTAATCTACTAAGGTCCATTTTAACTACTTGATATCAGAACTCGCTCTGAATTCTGAATGACTATGTTTCCTTTCTCCCGAAACCAGAAGGTGAAGACTAAAATAATGGTAAAAACTCTAAATTTAGTGATTCACTTAAGAGTTAAAAATAAATAATATCAAATATTAATCAACAAATAAAATGCGATACTTCCTCCCCCGTACTAAAATATAAGTTATTTTACAAATTAAAGAAATAATTAAATTGGCAAATAATTAAATTAGTTCTAGCACAAAACCTAATGTTAATATCGATTTGTATCCTATGAAATTCAATTATTGGCCAACTATTGAATAACTATTAGTTTTATTGCATTAGACTAGAATCAACTAGAGTAGAATAGAATGATCTAATAATTCCTAACCTCGAGAGAATTAACTACTAACTCATAATAAAATATTTAAACAAAATAAAACCAAAGATTTGTTGCTCATCCCCGGCTAAGTTCTGAAAATCTCTTTGATAAGCACTAAAATAAAACAACTTCAAACAAAAAATATGAAATATAATTACATGCATGTTTGAATTATGTCCTACAATAGTTAGAAGAGTTGCATAACATATATGTGATGATTAAAGGTTTTTGTTGGAAGAGTGATGTTAAAGGTCACTTATATGATTGCACAAGGCTCAATGTGATGATTGAACCACAATTTGTTTCTGTGGCGGAGCAAATTTAACAAAAATCACTCTAATTTTGCAACTTTAAATCATGCCATGATTTTTCGCTGTTGATTGCTCTGTTTTTGTGCTTTGTTTTCAAATTATTTGTGATATTTTTGCTTTGCTAAAACCTTATATTTTACCATGTATATAATTACTCTTAAAAATTAACTAAAATCCTATAACTCCTATAATATTAATTATGATAAAATCCTAATATATCCGGATGTCATCAAAGTGTGCATTTGTTACACCTTCAAGTCAACCTTCATTTTAAGTATAGCTATTTTTGTGTCAACATTCATTTCATATAAAACTATTTTTTATTACTCGTTTATTATAATTTTTTATTTAAAGTATTTATTTTTCAATATAAAAATAATGGGTAATAATTTTGTGTTAAGAACATTCGTTAAAATAGAAGAGGGAAACTATAATACCAAAAAAAAAAAACTAGAAGAGGGAAACTATATATGGTAGTTTATCGTCTTAGTTGACTAATGGTTATTATAATTATAAAAAATGTTATTACATATATTAATTTGGTTTTTATCCTAAATAGTAATTTATATTTAATACTACCTTTGTCTTTAAATATAAGACTTTGTTTGACCAAATTGTACTATTTATCCATTATGTTTTGATCGTATTTTTTTAATAATATATATATGTAAACATTAACATATAAAATTTTGTTTGATTTATTTTGATGAGTATTTTCAAAATATCAAATTTTCATAATTTTTACTGCTAAATAATTAAAGATATTATAATGATCAAAATTGTGAATTGACGTCAGTGCCGGTTCCGACAATTTGGAGGTCCGAGGCAAATAATTAAAAATGACCCTTAATAAAAAAAATTGTACCAAAAAAATATATACTATAATCCCTTCGGCCTTTATTATTATAAGCAAATTTCCACTTTTTAGATTCATTGAATAACTAATGTATCTGATATATAATTAAGGTTGGATACATTAGTTATCCAATAAATCTAAAATGTGGAAAATTGCTTATAATTAAGGCCGAAGAGAGTATTTCTTTTAAAATAACATCATCTATTTAAATTATAAATAACATCAACAACATCAAAATAAACATTTTTCTCTGTAACTAACATAATAAAAAAAACATATTCTAATCAATATCATCAAAATATATTTTAGCTACTTAACATGAAACGTGAAACAACACTTTTTTTTTGTTAGATATTTCTACATTGTTTGGATCAAATATGATTGAGCCTAATAATATAACTATTTTTTTTTATAAGGCCCTTAAAATTTGGAGGCCCGAAAATGAAACATGTCTTGCCTAGCTTCATCAACGGCCCTGATTGACGTACATGCAGTGTTCAAACACTATCATATATTTAGGGACAGAAGTAATAATCTTTAGTAATTCATGTATGTGCGTGTATATATATGTGTGTGTCCTTGTAGTTGATATCATCCCAAAATTTTAAGAGTTTCTTCGGAGAACATTGTGTGTTTTGAAACATTATCATTATGAAGCTAGGAAGTATTATCATAGTGATGGGATCTTTATTTGCTCTCTTCAGCGTAATCACATATGGAGCAGGTATATCCATCAAATCTTAATATCTATTATACGCATGTTTGATTTCAATTTTACAGGAGTTAATGTTGATTTTAGAAGTGTAGAATTTAATATATTTTCAAAATTGATTAGACTTGAAGTTAGAAATTATAACTTTTGATTTCATTATATTTTGTTGTTGTCAATAATATTGTTGTTGTATCGCATGCAGAAGACAACATCGCGTTTTGTCCGCGCCATTTGGACTTGCCAGACACATGTCGCAATTCTCGTAGTTGCGGTGAAGACCTCAATGCTGCATTTGGAGCAAGCGCTATGGTTCATCAATGTACTTGTCAAGATCTTTCCAATAATAAGCACCGATGTACATGTTGTTGTACATGTCAAGCTGGAAAAGATAAGAAGACAACTTTTCTTCCAAGACAATTCAGTGACGATGAACTAAAATGTAATAAACTCTAAACATTAATGGAATTAAAATTCCAGCACATTTCAAGTTTGACTTTCAATTTGGAAATTGATTGGTAATTAAATCTCAAGTTTGACCTTTTCTTCTGAGTTTGTCTTTTTATTTTTCTGTATAGTTGAATATTTAATGATTTGATTGAATAATAACTGCAGACCCCAAAGTGGTCAAGAAGCGCAACTTTTTTATTTGTTTGATATACTAATCTCTAGTCTCATTATAAATATAACCTCCGTTCATTATTATAAGAGATAAATACACTTTCTGAATTCAATAAAAAAATAATGTATTTAGTTCATTAATGAATCCAAATATATCTATCTTTTAATGAACTAAAAAAGGCATTTGTCTTTTATAATAAAGAATAGATGTAGTATCATTTAAAAAAAATCTAGTCTTTAAATATAACTCTCTTTGTAAATCACTATGTCTATTTAGTACTTTTTTCCTGATACATACCCCTAATTATTACCACTAACTGAGATTGGAATAAAAAATGTCAAATTTCTACACATACAAACAAATTACAGTTTGGTAAAATTCACGTACAAACTAAACACAATAATTGCACTACTAATTTTTCTTAATATATGTGAAATAAATCAGAGGAACTTATATATAGGGATGTACTAAGTAGATTTTAGTACAGGATGGGTCGATAAGGGGTTAAAACTGTTGAGAAAAACAAGTGTGAGTAGTGTGGGGAAGTCCCACATTGGTTGGAAATGTGGAGACTTGGGGATTTATAAGTGAGAGAACCATTTGCCTTAAGGTTTTGGGGTAAAAGTGTGGTGTCCAACACACTTGTAACAATGCTCTTGGTCATCGTGTGTATGATCCCCAAGCTGCCCCCTCGTGTTCTAACAAAAACCAACTCTAACTCTTCCAAATGCACCAAATGAGCCAGATCCACCAGATAACTCATCGTGCCACGATGAGATGCATTGTGCCACGATGGGATGCACAATGTCACGATGGCGCACTAAAAAGCCCATTAAAAAGCTATAAATAGAGCTCTCTTCCTCACTTTTCCACACCTAAGAAAACATAAAGTAAAGCAACTCTTAGGAGCAAGAGAAGCTTCAAGGGAGAGCAAAAAGCTCTCAAGGGAAGGTGCTATCTCTCATTAGGAGTGCCCTACCTTCGGAAGGATATGAGGTTCATTAGTAGTTTTCTTAATTCTTTTATTATGTCAATTATGATTAGCTAAGTTCCTAGGATTTGGTATAATAGAGGAACTCCTCTAGTACTATTTGATTCATGTTATTTGGTTATTACTACATCTGGTCCTTATTATAAGAAAAAAAAATCTTTTTAGATTCATGAAATGTTTGAAGTATCTAGTTCATAATACAGTCTAGATACATTAAACATTTTATGAATTTAAAAAATAAATTTTTTCTTATAATAAGGAGTAGAGGGAGTAAAAGATATAGTATTCGCATTCAAAGTTGTTATGTGTTTATTTCCGCTTTAACTCATATTTATAATAAAGATTTGTTATAAGTATGTCATCATAGGGTTAGGGTATCGTTACAGACCTATGATTACCTGATCTGGAATAAACAATATAATCACAGATTGAACTTGAGACTAGAAGCTATATGGATTAACAGAAGGGAGTAATGTATATGTACCTTATATTGGTGATTGTTCTAGTATAGAGCATATAGGATAAGACTCGTATGTGAAAGCACATCTTACTACATAGTTAATCTATTGTGATAATAACTAAGATTGTATAGGAGATATTACAAAATAGTACTATGAGAGGGAATCTAGAATACTTAACAACTTGTCTTCCAACTTTAAACTATTTGAGTGTCAACCGAAATCAACTACAACTAAATCAAATCTAGGGCAATCTAAATTAATACTTAAATTCCAAGAAGAAACTATTTATCTTGGCACAATCCTTGTGGATACGGTAATATTTTATACTATAGCTAGACAATAACTGGTGCACTTGCCAGAACTCAGTCACAAAGAAGAAGGAATAATTCATGAAGTCACAACTTCATATACTCCTTAGCATAATGGTTTTGCAGAGAGAAGAAACTGAAGCAGATATGGATAGAAGTATGGTTAAGCATAAGTAGTTGCCACACAAGTTTTGGAATGAAGTAGTTTCCACATATGTGTACATCCTAAATAGAAGCCCAACCAAGAAGCTAAAAGACAAATTTCTAGAAGAAGTATGGTCAAAAACTAAACCTAGTGTTACTCACCTGAAGGTGTTTGGTTCCTTGTGTTACAATCATATACCTAAAGCTAGAAGGAAGAAATTAGATGACAAGAGTGAACCTGTGATATTTGTTGGTTATCATAGAACTAATGCTTATAGACTTTACAATCCCAATTTAGACAAGGTGGAGATTAGTAGAGATGTGAAGATACTAGAGAATGAAAGTTGGGATTGGAAATAAAAATCCACATCTAAGAACACTTATGCAGTTGACCTAGATGATGGATTCAATAAAAATGATGAAGATGTTACTTTTGTCAATCAAAATCAAGGTACTAATAATGATGAAAATGATGAAAGTTCATATGACGAACCACAAGTAATGACTAAGGCTCGTAGACACATTCAAATTCCAAGAAGATTAGATGATTATGTATGTGAGTGTACCAGACAATGCAATGGACAAAGAGGGTGAAATTGTTTACTATGCTATGCTTGCAAACACTGACCCTATAGATGTTAGTAATGCACTAAAGAGCAATGTGTGGATGGAAGCTATGATTGATGGATTGAAATCAATAAAAAAGAACAAGACATGGAACTTATGCAAAGCTACCAGCAAATAAGAAGGCTATTGGTGTGAATTCGACGTATAAAGTGAAACAAAATCCAGAAGGCAAAGTCATAAGGTACAAGGCAAGGCTTGTTGCAAAAGGTTTTCTACAAAAGCAAGGATTGGATTATGATGAAGTTTTCTCTCTAGTGGCAAGACATGAAACTACCAGGTTAGTCATTGCATTAGCTTGTAGTAGAAGACGACATGTATTCCATTTAAATGTGAAGTCTGCATTTCAAAAGAGACCATTAGAAGAAGATGTTTATGTGAAACAACCACTAGGACTTTAACTGAAAGATATGAGGACAAAGTATTGAAATTAAACAAAGCCTTTTATGGTTTAAACAGGCTCCAATGACATGGAACAAAAGAATCGATCAATTCTTTGTTATGCAAGGTTTCCGAAAATGCATTGTTCAATATGGTGTGTATGTGAAATACAATGATACTACATCAACAAATGAAGTGTGAGTTTGAAATGACAGACCTAGGAAAGTTGACATATTTTCTAGGAATGTAGCTATGTTAAACTTCAAAGGGACTGATATACATCAAGCTAAATATGCTACTGCAATTTTAAGGAAGTTTGAAATGCTTGACTGTAATTCATCAATCATATATGTAGATACAAGAACAAAAGTTGAAGAAACTTAATGTGGTGATAGTGTGGATCCAACCAATTTCAGACAGTTGATAGGTTCATTAAGGTACTTGTGTCAAACTAGGTCTAATATTAGCTATATAGTTGGCTATGTTAACAAGTTTATGAGTAAACCACTAAAGACTCATCTATTGGCAGCAAAGAGGATACTCATATACATCAAAGGCACAATTCATTTTGGTAGGTTATTTCCATATTCAAAGGATAGTGGAAAACTAGAACTAAATGGATTCTCTGATGCTGATTGGTGTGGTGAATGGTGACAAGATAGATATGGGGACTACTAGTGGTTACCTATTTAAATTTCAAAATACACCAATATCATGGTGCTCTAAAAAAATACGTGATAGCTATCTCAAGCCGTGAAGCAGAATATGTAGATGAGTCGTTAGCTATCTCAGGAATAATCATTTTTCTTGCTTATTTGGATTTTCTATTTTTTTTTAACAACAAAATATATTATTAATAATAATTAAATCTCCACACAAGAAGAACCGAGATTGGTAGAAGAAAAACTATAAAACAAATGTGTTGTATATAGGTAAAATACTACTTTTCTGACTTTTCTATTTTGTTAATTGTGGTAGTTATGCCACTGTACATTTCAGTTAGTTAGTTAGTTTCGTTTTTAGATGTTACAAAAACTTGTGAAGCAAGTTACCTCATATATATTGTACATTGTATCTACACCTATAGATAATGGTGTTTTGTGATGAATAAAATACAGCTCTTTTGCTTAATATAATCCTTTCTTCAATTCAATTCAGCTCTCCCTTTTCATTCTCTCTTGTTCACCATCTTTGTGGGTTATTATCTCCTTCAAGATTACTAATAATTAATATGATCAAGTGAATAGGAAACAGAAACGAAAATTACTTTTCCTACTATACATACAATTTTTTTTTGTTAAAAAAAAAGTGATTTTCTAGTTGCAACCTTCATAAAAGTAAGGAGTGTATGTGTCATCTTCGAGTCAGCATTCATTTTATCTATAGCTATTTTTTTATATATGCCCACATTCATTTCATAAAACTATTTCTTATTTGTTAATTATAATTTTTAAAATAATATAATTTTGTGTCGACATTCGTGAATATAGAAGAGGAATATATATATATGGTAGTGTAGTAGTGTAGTTGACTAGTAGTTATTTTAATTATAGAAATGTAATTAAATATATTAATTTGATTTAACCTAAATAATGACTTGCTATATTTAATAATCTTTAGTAATTATTCATATGTGTATATATATGTGTGTGTCCTTCTAGTCGATATAATCCCAACATTTAAAGAGTTTCATTGGAGAACATCGTGTGTGTTTGGCTTTAGAAACATTATCATTATGAAGTTAGGAAATATTATCATAGTGATGGGAACTTTATTTGCTCTCTTGAGCGTCATCGCATATGGATCAGGTATACCCATCACAACTTAATACTATTATTTTTTATATTAATTTGATTTTTATCAAAAAAGTTTTCATACATTTGAAATTAAATCTACTTGTTAAATGATTTCATTATTTTTTTTGTTATAATAATATTGTGATTGTATCCCATGCGCGCAGAAGACAACAGCGCCTCTTGTCCGCGCCATTTGGACTTTCCAGGCACATGTCGCAATTCTCGTAATTGCGGTGAAGATATGAATGCTGCACTTGGAGCAGGCGCTATGGTTCAACAATGTATTTGTCAAGATCTTCCCAATAATAAGCACCGATGTACATGTTGTTGTGCATGTCAAGCTGGAAAAGATAGCAAGACAAATTTACTTCCAAATCAATTTGGTGTTGATGAACTAAAATGTAATTAAATCTAAACATTAATGGAATTTAATAACTCCAGCACATTTCAAGTTTGACTTTTAATTTGGAAATTGATTTGTAATAAAATCTCAAGTTTGACCTTTTCATCTGAGTTTGCCTTTTTATTTATCTGTATGGTTGAATATTTAATGATTTGATTGAATAATAACTGCAGACCCCGTCCCATGAGCTTACCTCAATTGGTTGGACATTGTGTACGTTTGTGTAGGGACCGGGGTTCGAACCCGGTATGCCCACTTATTCAAAAGATGAATTTCAAGCCGCTAGGCTACCTGACAAAAAAAAATAACTGCAGACCCCAAAGTGGTCAAGAAGCGCAACTATTTTATCCTGTTTGATACATTTCTTCTGTTCATAATTATAAATATTATTTCAAAAAAAGTCTAGTCTATAAATATAAATTCTTTTGTAAATCATTAGACCAATTGATTACTTTTTTTTACACGCATACTCTAAATATAAGCACCGTTTTACATCGTGTTGTACATGTCAATCTGGAAAAGATAACAAGACAAATTTACTTCCAAGTCAATTTGGGTGACGATGAACTAAAATGTAATAATATTTAAACATTAATGCAATTTAATGCTAATTCCATCAAATCCCTGTATGATTTTTTATTTAAAATAAATTGATAATAAAATCTCAAGTTTGACCTTTTCTTCTGAGTTTGTCTTTTTATTTTTTTATAGTTGAATATTTAATCGCCACAATGGTCAAAATTCAAAACGCACAAGTATTTTATCTGTTATATAGATTTTACTAGGATGAGTAAGAGATGAGTTGACAAGGGTTAAAACTAGCTCTAACTCTATTCCAAATTTTAATTGGATCATATTTTAAAAAAACTTTGCAGTTAATTGTAAAAAAAGAAGTATTAAGTTATTTCCTCTTGCTTATCAAAAAAAAAAGTTAATAAGCGCCGTGGAGTGGGAGCCATTTAGAGTTAGATATTGCATATCTGATGTTGGTTTTGGACAGATTTTATATATGTAAAAATATTAGAATTTTTGTACCAAAAAAAAAAGAATTTTAAAGACTTGAAATATAAGTCATTTTGAGAAAAAAAATTATAGCAAAATATAATATAAATCACTTTATAATACTAATGAAGTATTTTATGTTATTTTTCTTATTATACTCTTAACTATTTATTACTATCTCTTTTTTTACTTCTTTAATTTATCTTTTCTATACCATTAATAAATGATAATTTTATAAACTAATTCATAATTTCTCTTTTACTCTGTGATATTTTTTTTCATCCATCGTCTTCCACATCACTCTGTAAGGTAACTTTGTGAACAATGGTAAAGGTGAGGAATTGAATCTGCCATATTTTTATAATTCATCACACAATAAAAATCTGCACAATAACAAAGGTGAAGAATTGAATCAGACATTTTTCAGATCCGCAGTGTTATTTTCTAAAATTTTAGATCTATTTGAAGGAAGAAAATATTTGAAAACTATTAAAAGTAAGAAAAATCCATAGAAATTTTAATTTAAAACCGTAAAATTCTTTTTTATGCACTTTATTTTTTGTTTGTGAGTAAAAGATTCAATTTTATTTTTCTTTAGCATTACAACAACTTTTGTTTGATAAATAATTTTTATTTTTCTCAAAAGCACTTATCAAAACCCTCATAAAGATCTAGCAATATTTTTTGTTTTGAACTTCAAACAACGAATGGTGAAGTTATTGAAAACAAAAGAAGGAAATAGATAAATGGTTATTCTTGATTCTTCTTTTGTTGATGACATATATTCACCTTTTTAAGTTAACAATTTTTATGTACTTTTTTATTTTTGTTTTGCATTTGAATGATGCAATGTGAGAAGGATGTGAAATTTGACAACTAAAACTCAAGTTCTAGTGATGTTTATTATTTCTGTAACTTAATTTTCTTACTCATGACAAAAACAATTGAATAAATATGATCATAATATTTTGTGAGTACTTTATATAAATATGTTAACATTATATATTGAATAAAATTATGATGCTATGTATTTCTCATTTTTCATTGCTACTTTATGTATTCACAACTTCAGAATTTTTTTTAAATAACCCTGAAAGCCAAAAAAACACCAATTTACCCACCCCTGTTTTTTTTGAATTTTTCTGATCTGCCCCACTGACTCATCGCAGATGAGACTCGCTACTGCAGGTAGCGAGTTTCAGCATGCAAAATTATGTATGTCAGTTTCTGAAGCTTTTCATGTTCTTCAAAAATGCTACACCTACAGTAGCGAATTTACAAAGTCAAATGCTTAACCTGCAGTAGCGAGTTCAAATAACAAAAGAGAATAAGAAAAAGGTTGGTTTTCATTCCATGTTTACAGTATCAAAAATTTACGAATGGAGATAGAAAAGTGAGTTTGAGGATGAACTAAAAGAGATGAAAACATGCTGGAGATGAATTTCTCCATTACAGTCTGTGATGGCTTTAACAGTAGTAGTTGAAGACAAATTCCATGGTGGTTCTAGCTGATATGGAAAGAGAGAGGATAGTTTGTTGTGTTTTCATGTTAGAGAAAGAAGAAGGCTTCTGTAAGAAGGCAACTTAGTGCATGTTTGGTATTACGGTGAGTGTGCCAAAGTCACGGTAACCTACCATGATTTTTCAAAAGCTACTAGTTATAACTTCTTCAAAATCACAGTAGATCACCGTAATTTTTGACGCACCAACCGTGATACCAAACATATGCTTAAAAATATTGGAAGTTGTAGTTACAATATTACCTATTAATTTAATACTACTATGAATTACTCTATACAGGAGTCTTGGAAATCTATATGAGAAAGGCTATGTGTCTTTGTAACTAAAAAATTGTCGGTAAGTAAATTGCTTTTAAATTAATTAAATTAATGGTAAGTGTATTTTTGTGGGTCTCAAGATGGGCACAAGTTATGGTGCATAAGCCATATATTTATGTACCGTGTATAAATACTTTAGATTGCTTAGTGTACCCCTCAAATTTTTAGCGCATCTCCCAAATTTTTAGTGCACCCCAAATTGTTTAGTGCACCCCTCAAAATTTTAGGGGGTGAGCTAAAAATTTGAGAGGTGCGCTAAGTAATTGGATAGGTGTACTAAGCAATTTGGGGATGTAATAAACAATTTTTATTACTTATGCATGGTGCATAAGGAAAAAACTTATGCACCATAATCACTCTCCTCAAGATGACATGATATAAAGCTGTTGTAGACCTTGTAGCTGTGAGTAGTAAATTCATCTTCTAGTACTAGTTCAGAATGCGCTACTGCAGTTGTAGCGTTTGACTTTTTGAAAGCTCAAGCTGCAGTAGCGCATTCATGCAAATCAGAAAGTGCAGGGTAGAAAAAGACATGTTCAGAACGCGCTACTGCAGATGTAGCGTTTGACTTTTTGAAAGCGCAAGCTGCAGTAGCGCGTTCATGCAAATCAGAAAGTGTAGGGCAAGTTGAAACGCGCTAGTGACAGTAGCGAGTTTCAACTGCGTCATGTCATGGGGTAAATCAGAAAAATTCAGAAAAACAGGGGTAGATTGGTGTTTGTTTTGGCTTTTAGGGTTATTTTAAAAAAAAAATCAACAACTTCATTCTTGAATTTTTTCTTTTCCATTTCTCTTCACCTTAAAAAATGAAAAGAAGGATTATTCATTAGAATTCTTTAGAAAAAAAATCAGCAGAAGAAAAATAAGAAGGTGAATAACAATCAAACTTACTTGTTATCATATAAGATTTAATATCATATAAGATTGATAAATAAGTATAACAAAAAACTTACTTGTTATCATATAAGATTTAATATCATATAAGATTGATAAATAAGTATAACAAAAATGATATACCACTTACTCACCAATTAACAAATGAAGGAATGATGTACCAAACCATTTTTTCAAAGATGGCTTTTATAGGGAATAGATGAAGCAATAAGTTAAAAATAATCAATTGATTTTGCGACAACAAAAAATCAGCAAGGGTGCTTCGAGGGCCAAAAGCAAACAACCGTTTTTTTAAGATTATTGATTATTGATGCCATAACATACAAATTAGCACGATTCTTTGTAAAAGTATGTAATGCGATGACTTGGATTTTGATTTGGTGGATGATTTTGGGGATTTCAGTTTTGATTTATTGCATGTTCAGCTTGATTTTTAGCACTATCTGATTGATGTAAATATGATAAGTGTGCTTTCTTTTACCCTCACCAAACTAACTGTGTGTACAGGGAGTCTGAGTATCATCAAGTCAGACCTTTAGAATCAGTCTCCAATACATCTTGATACCTTGAAGCAAGGCCTGATGTATGTGTACGTTTTACCAAAGCCAAAATCTTTTTCACTAGAGAGTGTTGACTGGGGGAGAATACAATTCTAAAAATAAATTTTATTATAGCAAAGAATCCACATGTTACAAGGAGTTGACATTTAATGGGTTTCTAGCTATATGTGATGTGCCAATCGAAAATATATCAGTATTATCATCTGGCAGGACAAAAGTTTAACATTCATGCGCATTGTTAGCAAAATTGCAAGTAAAATTGTAAAAATTATGGATTTTGCAATTTTCCTCACTCAAAACGATTGAAATCTTGATTAAAATCTCAAATTATGCAAAATCCCAGTAAAATCGCAAAATCCCAATAAAATTGATTTTGATTGCGATTTATAGTTTTTTTTATCTTACTATACTCTTTCGATTTAAAGCAAACTCGCAATTTTGCTAAAAAGCTCAAGAATGTGTAAGGACTTGTACTATTATTGTTTGACTTCTTTTACAACTGAAACAGGTTTATGCTACTCGAAACGGCACAGGGCATATTTTTAAATGTCAAGGACTTGTACTATTACAATGGAAACAAGTTGCCCTTTGCTGGTGCACAAATTTGACATGCTTTTAGAAATGACGTTTGTTGTTTTTTTTTTTGTCTGAACTTGTGTTTAGTATTAGTGTCTCGGTGAAATTGAGATTTAGTTTGGTTTATGTATCTTTCTGTAGATATCTCCCCGTGAAGATCTTCTCAAAGTTCATGAATTCACTTTGGATTTAGTTTGTTTGAACTTGTGTTTAGTATTAGTGTATTGTTATTTGTTAGATTGTGATTATGGGAAAAAATTCTGAATTTTTGTTTGTTAGTTATAATTTTGTGTTGGGCTTATTGTGTATTAGGCCATTATTGGGTTACTTACACAAAGCCAAGTAATAAGCTAAGGCACATTGTAGCAGTGTAGAAAGTAATGAATGAGATTTGATTCACAACAATTGGTATTAGAGCCTAGTTCTAGGACCTTAGAAATAAAATACTATAATTTTTTTTTCTGTTTTGAATGTTGTAACGGTTCTAACCGTTTTTCTTCTTCTCGTTCTTTCCTCTCTGTTTCCGATCATCCTCTCCGGCAACAATGGCTGAACAATCCAACTTCGCTCAACCTGCAATTCCTAAATTCGATGGTTTCTACGACCACTGGTCCATGCTGATGGAAAATTTACTCCGATCGAAAAATTACTGGCAGTTAATAGAAAATAGCGTTACCGTTGCTCCGCCCATTGCCACGGCGAAGCAAACTCGTGTAGCTACAAAGAGCAAGAATCAAGATCTCAAGGTGAAAAACTATCTCTTCCAATCCATTGATCACACAATTCTTGAAACAAATTATTGTTAAAGATACTGCTAAAGACATTTGGGATGCAATGAATCGCAAATATTAGGGATCAATGAAAGTGAGACGAGCTCAGCTTCAAGCTCTCTGTCATGAGTTTGAAGTTTTTACTATGATAGAGAATGAAATTGCCAACTAGTACTTTGCAAGAACTCTTGCTATTGCGAATCGCATGACCTCTAATGGTGAAAAAACGGAGCTGGTCAAGGTGGTAGAGAAGATTATATGTTCCATGCTTGAGAAGTTTGATTATGTCGTTTGTTCAATTGAAGAATCCAATCTCGTGACCACTATGTCCATTGATGAACTGCAGAGTAGCCTCTTAGTCCATGAACAACACATGAAAGCTCATCGTGTCAGCTCCGATGAACAAGCTTTGAAGATGGCAAATCAAGGAAAAAGAAGTAGTTCAGGTAGGGGAAGAGGAAGAACTGCATCACAAGGAAGAGGTAAGGGAAGAGACAACAAAGAATTTGTAGAGCGCTACAAATGTCATAAGCTTGGCCATTACCAAAATGAATGTCCAAGTTGGGAAGAGAATGCGAATTTTGATGAGTTTTACGATGATGAAGAAAGGATCTTGATGGTGCAAACAGAAGATCAAGATCAGAGAAAAGCTGAAATATGGTACTTGGATTCGGGATCCAGCAACCATATGATTGACAAAAAAAGAAAGGTTGTATGATTTTGACTCCAACTTTAGAGATTCCGTCAAACTTGGAGATGATTCAAGAATGTCTGTAATGGACAAGGGGAATGTGAAACTTCACATTGGTGGTAAGGTTCATGTCATTACAAATGTGTATTATCTACCTGGTTTGAAAAACAATTTGTTAAGCATTGGTCAATTACAACAAAAGGGTCTCACAATTGTCTTCAAGACTGATTTGTGTCAAATCTATCATAAAGAGAAAGGTCGAATTGCTGCAACACAAATGACTCCTAACATAATGTACATTATCTCTGCT